>JAPZIH010000860.1:2500-46201 GCA_027410445.1 Discoglossus pictus | reverse complement strand
CTCGTTTTCTCCCCCTCCCGACTCTCCTCTCGTTTTCTCCCCCTCCCGACTCTCTCTCGTTTTCTCCCCCCTCCTCTCGTTTTCTCCCCCTCCCGACTCTCTCTCGTTTTCTCCCCCTCCCGACTCTCTCTCTCTCTCGTTTTCTCCCCCTCCCGACTCTCTCTCGTTTTCTCCCCCTCCCGACTCTCTCTCGTTTTCTCCCCCTCCCGACTCTCTCATTTTCTCCCCCTCCCGACTCTCTCTCGTTTTCTCCCCCTCCCGACTCTCTCTCGTTTTCTCCCCTCCCGACTCTCTCTCGTTTTCTCCCCCCTCCCGACTCTCTCTCGTTTTCTCCCCCTCCCGACTCTCTCTCGTTTTCTCCCCCTCCCGACTCTCTCTCGTTTTCTCCCCCTCCCGACTCTCTCTCGTTTTCTCCCCCTCCCGACTCTCTCTCGTTTTCTCCCCCTCCCGACTCTCTCTCGTTTTCTCCCCCTCCCGACTCTCTCTCGTTTTCTCCCCCTCCCGACTCTCTCTCGTTTTCTCCCTCTCTCCCCCCCCTCCCGACTCTCTCTCGTTTTCTCCCTCTCTCCCCCCCCTCCCGACTCTCTCTCGTTTTCTCCCTCTCTCCCCCCCCCTCCCGACTCTCTCTCGTTTTCTCCCTCTCTCCCCCCCCCCCTCCCGACTCTCTCTTTCTCCCTCTCCCCCCCTCCTCCCGACTCTCTCTTTCTCCCTCTCCCCCCCTCCTCCCGACTCTCTCTCGTTTTCTCCCCCTCCCGACTCTCCTTACTCCTAACCTGTGTATTTCATCCTTCAGGGGAATATATCAAGACATGGAGACCCCGATATTTTCTTCTGAAAAGCGACGGATCGTTCATTGGTTACAAAGAGAAACCAGAATCGTCCGAGCACAGTCTGACCCTCCCACCCCTCAATAACTTCTCTGTTGGGGGTGAGTGACTCTTCCTTTAAACACATTCCTGTCATTAGGTCAACTTGATCCTACATTGGACTGACCCTTTAACCCATTACACTTCCTCCTGTCATTTGGTCACTTTGCTCCTTATGCCCCACAGAATGTCAGCTGATGAAGACAGAGCGTCCCCGGCCCAACACTTTTGTAATCCGATGCCTGCAATGGACGACAGTCATCGAACGCACTTTCCATGTGGACTCTGATGAAGAACGGTACACGCATGTCCTTTTTTTGGAGGGAGGGTATATTCTTCAAGTAAGCTATTTTAAGGGCCAAAAATTATGTTTAAGACAGCTCAAAATAGGTCTAACATCCTTTTTGTTACAGTGAAGAATGGATGCGAGCGATACAGACAGTCGCCAATAGTCTGAAGAACCAGGAAACCGAGGAAGATTTGGAGACCATGGACTTCAAGTGCGGCTCTCCAAGCGACACCCCAAGCCCAGAAGAGATGGACATTGCCATGTCCAAAGGACGCCCCAAAGTGGTAATAAGACCGTTAATAAGTCTTGAAATAGTTCACCCCCCAAACAGTTGTTGTTGTTACATAGTCATTAAAGATATGTGTTCAATGATCCTTTAAAATACATTACAAACAGTTCTCACAAGTTGGGCTGACATTACTCGCAGTAGTATTAGAGCATGGATAATCCATGTGTAAGAACAAATGTCCTCCTGATCCTAATTTGAGAGTCTAGTTGTATTGTAATTCAGAGCACTTGACATATTCCTGGTAATCTACAGTGCTCTCCAAGCTTGTAAAATAAAGAAACCCAATTGACGTCGCTGGTTTCGACTCTTTGATTGCGTGTTGGTTATGGAGGAGGCCCTCAACAGTTACAGCTTAAAAATATATCCACTGATTAATACATTGTTAATTAGTACTGAAGGCAATTAGGGGCTGTTAGAGCCTGGATTAGACATTTGTATAAATAAATAAAAATATCCTGCATTCTTTTTTAACAAATTGTACAGGTGTGTTTTCCAAGAATATACAGAGCATTAATGTTGGTTTTAATGAAAAAATTATCACAATATATCCAGAAACTGGTAAATTTATACATTAGCATTATTTTTGGGCTCTGCACGGGACAGGGTTATACAGCTTATTAGTTAGTCTTCTTTCATGTGTTTTTAAAAAATATATAATAACCACCTGTCAATTTTTTAGACCATGAACGATTTTGACTACCTCAAACTGCTGGGAAAAGGGACGTTCGGAAAAGTGATCCTGGTGCGTGAGAAAGCGTCCGGTCGTTATTACGCCATGAAGATCCTACGGAAAGAAGTGATAATCGCCAAGGTAAGAGTGCAGTGGAGGGATAAGTGGGCCTGATCTCCATCATGCTGTACAATATGGGGTCTGCTCTCCCCTGTATCGTACAATTCACTGAACTTGCCCACTTGGTTTCAGGATGAAGTGGCTCACACAGTTACAGAAAGCCGGGTGCTGCAGAACACAAGACATCCCTTCCTCACGGTAAACAACTTTTATTTCACTTATGTATTTATTGGGCTATTTCATTCCTGCTTATAGAGAACTGTATTTTTTATGTATTTTTTCTTAATAAAATAGTTAAATTATTAAATTTTAGTATTGAAAAAAAGTGATATTGTGGTTAGTGTGCAGTAATCTTCTGGAATGGAGCCCCTGTTTGGGGCGTCTGACATAAGATCCTGTGCCTGATGTTCGTTTCGCAGATAAAAACAGCTTTATCAAAGGGAAGGAGTGTTTAAAAAAAAAAAAAAAAAAAGCAGCGTTTAGCGGTGAAACGTGCGTTGGGTACAGCATCTGATGCCATTAGTTTGCTTGTCCTCTAAAACCTTTTGTTATGATAAAGGCTAGATCAGCTTTTATATGTTAATAAAACATTATGGTCTTATATCTTCTTTTTCCTCCCCAGGCACTTAAATATGCCTTTCAGACGAGCGATAGGCTCTGCTTTGTCATGGAGTACGCAAACGGAGGAGAGGTGAGATGAGATAATAGGAGGGGTTACCCTGTGTGGGTTGGTGATAATCCGTATTTGTGGAAAAATCAATGTAGCTTTAAAAACTGGCAATTGACATTTCATTGTTTCCTCCACCCCTAAGAGGAGGCTGCATAGAAGTAATTGTTTACAATCTTGAAGCAAATTTTTGATCAGCAGCCCTCCTCTCTCGCTCTCTTTTTCAGCTGTTTTTCCACTTGTCACGCGAACGAGTTTTCACAGAAGACCGCGCCCGTTTCTATGGTGCAGAAATCGTGTCGGCCCTGGAGTACCTCCATTCCAGGAATGTGGTTTACAGAGATATCAAGGTACTGGATTAGGGCTGTTGGAGATATTGCTGATTAACTTCCATATGAAAGCTAATCGGCACCATTTTTTGTATAGAATGCAACATATTTTTCCTCTACTTCTCTCACAGCTGGAAAATCTGATGCTGGATAAGGATGGACACGTCAAAATTACAGATTTTGGCCTTTGCAAAGAGGGCATCACGGACGGTGCCACCATGAAAACTTTCTGCGGGACGCCAGAGTACTTGGCGCCAGAGGTAACCACTCTCAATTACTGGAAACTGCCTTTATTATTATTTTTATTAGCATTTTTTGTTCTATATAAATATTTTAAATAACCTTATGTTGTATAAAGTAGAGTAGCAGGAACCTCCCCTTTTCTTCCTGTACACTGTCATGCAGGCTGTCACATTTTACTTTTTTGCCAAAAGATGTGGATCAGGGGACAGGCTTCACACTATTTGGCTATTCTGTTAGTGTGAAGCCCCTGTCTCCGTGCATGTGGACTTGGATAACGTGAAAGCTGGCAACCTGCATGAGCGTAAAAAGGAATAAAGGGGGAGATGCTAGAAACCAGGAATCTGTTACTATTCAGGATTCCTAGAATAATAACTTTTGATAAAAACATGACCCCAGCACTGATCCTTGATGCACTCTACAAGTAACCATCCCTTCACCTGACTTTGGCCCATTAACATTGACTTTCTGATGGCTAGGGACAAATTTACATCTCCGGCGCCTCTAGGCACAGCTGCTCCCTCCCTCTCTTTTTTTTATAACTCTCTAGTTACAGACAAGCAGCCCCTAGTGGTGAGTCTGTGAACTGCAGTATTTTCTTTTTTTTTTTTTATACCAAAGAACATTTTGAAGTGTAAAATGAGGCTAATTTCACAAGGAGGGGCCCTCGGCGGCTGTCTAGTTGGCCGAATGAGAAATCCGGCCAAGCTGACTATCCTCACAAGTTTTTACTGTAATTATTCAGGAAGGATATTGAAGTTTCGATCATTTTTAAGATGTTTGGACCCACTTTCTTCAGGTGCTGGAAGATAATGACTATGGAAGGGCCGTTGACTGGTGGGGTCTCGGAGTGGTCATGTACGAGATGATGTGTGGCCGGCTGCCATTCTATAACCAAGACCACGAAAGGCTCTTTGAGCTCATTTTGATGGAGGAGATCCGTTTCCCACGTACTCTGAGTCCCGAAGCCAAGTCTCTCCTGGCCGGGCTCCTGAAGAAAGATCCCAAACAGAGGTAACGGTTTCCGGGTGGGACATCTTAGACCAACAACCGTGACCTAACTGTGTTTCGCCATGTTAAAATATTCTTTCCATTTCCAGGTTAGGGGGTGGTCCTAATGATGCACAGGAAGTGATGGCACATCGGTTCTTTGCCTCTATCAACTGGCAAGACGTAACTCAACGAAAGGTAATAACTACCATTTTTTTAATACTGTATTTTGATATTCTCCTTCCATTAGTCCTAATTTTCTTCTTCTTTTTTTTTCTTTTCCTTTCTTTATAGCTGAACCCTCCCTTCAAACCACAAGTGACTTCAGAAATAGACACCAGATATTTCGACGACGAGTTTACGGCTCAGACCATCACAGTGACACCTCCAGACAGATGTAAGTATAAGTGACTCTCGGGGATAGCGAGCCAAACAAAAATATATTTGGGCACACAATACAATGATTGTGTTTTTCACCTATATTTTGTCTCAAAATTAACTTAATTTTGTATAGTTGCAAATATCTCTATTATAACGAAACAGATGATCTTAATTTGGTTGACCTATAACCCTTATCTCTAATCGATTCCGTCCTTCTTTCTATCACAGGCAATAACATGGATGCCTTTGAACCTGACCAGCGCACCCACTTCCCACAATTCTCTTACTCTTCAAGCATACGGGAGTAAGTGGGTCCCACCCACGGAAAGAGAGGAAAAAAAAATGGAGATGCCGGAAAAAAAAACGTAAAACAAAAAAATTAAAATGACTTTCATCCGAAAGAAGAGCGGGAAAAAAAAGAAGGCTCATACCTTTTTTGGAAAAAAATTGGGGAAATTTAAAATATATAAATCTGTTCGACTGTCCCCAAATAAGAGACTGTACGCAGAAAAAAAAAACGCCCTGATCTGGGGGATGCCTAATGAATTTGAAATGATGAATGAATAACTTTTTATAGGTTGTTATGCGGTTTACTGCCTGAAGATGGCAGGATTGTAAAGCCATATGGGGCGGTGAATTGTACCGCCCATTGCCGGCAATAGTTAGCCTTTGTAGACTTTTTTGCAAGCCCCTCATGAATCAAAAACCCATGCCAGGGCCTCTGGCTTTTATTTTTTTCTTTTTCCCTCGAGTCTCCGTGATCATAACGGTACCAAATATCCGCATGGAATATAACCTTTCTCCTACACCAAACCAGTTACAGTTCGCATTTAGCGGGGCGGAATACTACACCGCCCCTCCATTAGGTCGGTACAAGTGAAAAACAGCATTGTTTGTATTTTTTTTTATTATTATTATTCTCTCTACAGCAAATGTTAGTATTTACGCCCGTTGAGGCGTCCAAAATACCTTCCAAGGGCTGTTAATCTTAATTATGATTTTTTTTTTTTTTTTAAAGGGGGTTTGTAAAATCTTTCCTGGAATACCAGGTAGCTAAGTGGCTTAGCTTGTATAACTGAATGTATACACATATTCTCCATTTTATTTTTGTTCTTCACTTACCTATAGATTTTCAGGTAAAAAAAAAAACATAAAATAATTTAGATTTTTTTTTTTTTTTTTTACCCCACTTTTTTTTTTTTTTTTTTTACCCAACTTTTTTTTTTTTTTTTAAATAAAAGTTTACCTAGGTATTGGCGTCATCATTATTTTAAGTTCTCACACAGATTATACCCATTTTTTTTTTTTCAGTGAGATCAATTATGACACCAAAATTATGACAAGGGCTGTTATTGGCAGTTGCCTCCTTGTTCTCTGGTCTATAACTGTGGAATGTACCATTTTGTAAGAGGGTGACAATTACTTTTTACCTTCTAGTGCTATTCTTTTTTTTTTTTTTTAGTTTATTCTTTAAAAATACAGAGGCCACTGTGTCCTTAGTATATCAAATAAAAAAGCAATAAGTTCTCATTTTACATTATTTTTTTGAAATTTCATCTCCCCCTCGTGACTTCTAGTATTTTTGAGTTTAAAGGGGCTGTCCCCCCCGCCCCCCATTCAAATTAATGTTTTGATTTCATTTTTTTTTTAACTGTTCTCAGGATCCAAAATTTCAGAATAGACATTGACTTGGGCTGAAAGGTCCTCTAAAAAAAAAAAAAAAAACAAACATTATTTACAGTAAAATTGTTGAAATAAACATTTGGATTTTCTCCTTGTAGCAGGGACCGGCCCTTTAAACATTAATCTTATGCTGTAAAAAAAAAAAAATGTGTGTTTTCACTTCTGTCTGAAACTGTTAATTTCTGTAAAACTTCAAATACACAGCTTTTTGTCCGTTCGCTGTCTGCTCATGTCAATATAAAACTAATATTTTACGGAAAAAAAAATGTTTGTCATGTGGGTTAATATTTACCGCAACACGCTACATGGCTTACAGTATTAATGGTGGAAAAGCATTTGGAGAAAGTGTTTTTTTTTTTTTTTTTTAATTATTTTTTTTTTTATTGCTGCAACATTGCTTGAATTATAATCATTTGCAGATGGGAGTTTCAGACTTCTTGTATATCTGAACAATGGCAGTGATTAGAACAGAATGTGAGGAAAGGTTTATTTGTCAAGAGGAGGGACCAGCTAGACCGGCCAATGACTGAATCCCATTGTTAGGCCCTCTACGCTCCAGGTTTCTGTGTATTGGTAGGAAGGATTCCCTGGATGGAGGCTGCTAAAGGCTCTGGGCTAGATAGCAGTTAATGATTCTGACACTGTTGCCATGGCAACCCACCACAGCACTTCACTTCAAGATTCTTCTGCATCAAAGCTGTCGTCAAAATCACTCCGATAGAAAAAAGTTGAGTTGTGGTCTGAGACAACCAGGCACTCGTCAATAGCTGACCTCTCTGGGCAACAGATTCTGGCTCAGGTATGCAATGGGGTTCTTCTGTCCCTGAGCTTCCACCTAACTCAAATCAGCCCCAATGCCATATGTGGAAGTATGTGTCTGGACCAAGAAAGCCTCTGATTATTCTTGCCCTTTCTCATATTTTGATGCCCACTGTACCAGCTGGGACATTTTCTTTCTAATGAGCTCTGTTGGTGGCTTTGTCAGGTTATTGCTCTATCAAGGCTACATATAGATGGACCCTCCCACACATGTGCCCTAGATACTGCACCTCCCTCTAGCAAAGTGGCACTTTTCAGAGGGAATGGTAAATCCTCTTTGCCGAATTCGACTCTAGCTGAATATGGCAAAGTCAGCCAGGTGCTCATTGGTGAACTTCTGCCACCCATGTAGTATGTGATCAACAAACCGTTGCAACGTGGAAGGGGCATTCTTCATTCCAAAAAACATAAATGGTCTAGCCCAAATGGAGAGGTGAATGACAACTTCAGCATGTGGGACCTACTTGTACCCTTTAGACAAATCCAGAATGGTCACGTAGGTTGCCTGTCCTAACCTATCTAGCAGTTCATCTACTCTGAGCGTAGGGAAAGGATTTATTTTCATGTTGTCGTTTAGACACCTGTATTTTATTGTTCATAGAGACCAACACCAGAAGTTATGCCCAAAGACTATAGGATAGCTTGATAACCCCTACCTATAACATCTCATCCAGCTCCCTCATTATATACACCTTCACAGTCCTGGAGACCCCTATAAGAGGGCTGTTTCATGGGTAAGGACCTCATGGACAAGTAGGTCCGTCCTACGCTGTTGAGTCGAGAAGTACCTCCGATAGGGACTGTTGAGTCTTAATCTGCTGTTGCTGGTCAGATAAAAGGTCAGTTGGGATAAGGGAAACAGGACATGTTAGCAGGGGCAATCATGTCTAGTAGTACCCCATTCTCAGAATCTTCCCCACACTCTGGTCATATGAATCTTATTTTGGGATTCCGACTCTTGTATGGCTTCAGCACCTTTTGAATCTGCTGTTGCTCATCCAGGGCTACCGCATAGGTGCTGTTGACTAGTTTCCCGACTATTTGGAAGGGACCTTCCCACATCGCCTGTAGTTTGTTCTTGGGGATTGGGTACCAACATTAATTCCTGCTGGCCTACCTTTAATACCCTAGCCTGGGCTGTCTCATAATGCCATCCTTGACTACCTCAGTCAGTGTCTCCTGCCTATCTTGGAGCTGCAGAACAAATGGCACTACTGGGAGTTCCTCCGCTTGGTGGTCACCATCCTAAAACTTGTGTAACAGGTTCAAAAGACCCTTCACTCGCTGCCTGAGTTTATGGTTCTACTCTGCGAGATGGCTGGCTATTGCCTTGTAAGCTATGCTGGCTCGCCCATTAGCAATCCCACCGGAGTCGGACCCAGTCCTCGGGTTCGACCCATTGTAGCTGGCACTGCAGCTCAACATTCTACAGAAATCTGCCCAAGCCCTCCCCCAAGCATCCTCCAGTTGCTGAAAGCTTCTAGAGGGCAGCATCCTGGGTGGTGGATCAGAAACCCTGGCGCTTTGGCTGGGATGTGGTGACTTGTTGGCTTTCTCCATGGTGACCTCCGCGCACTGACTGGCCTCATCGCCTTCATTTTGTGATCAAGGGACAGTCCGCCTAGTAGGACAATCCGGTGGTGGTCGACGCTTCTAGGTCCTTGGCACAAGACAGGGAAGCCTCATAACCGGGTTCTTCCCTGAGGACAACACCGGAGCCCTCTGGGATCCGTTGCTCCCCATCGAGGTGATGCAGTCCCCCCTCCACCACTGAGAATTGGTTATCTTAATTTAATCATGATGAGCTCTTCATATTTGCCCAACCCTGGTCTCTACCTCTTAGCTTTTGCCTTTGATAGCAATCCCCAACAATCCCACCTCTGCCACCAGTTTGTCAAAAGGAGGGACCAGCACTGCTACCATGGCAACCTGCAACAGCACAGTAACACTTTATTTCAAGATTCTCCCCCATCAAAGCTGTTATCACAATCACTCCTCATGAAGAAAGCTAATGTTCACTTTGTAACTGTCACTGTTGCCATGGCAACTCAAATCACTACACGTCAGGATTAAATAAACCTTATTTTTTTTTATTTACTAAAGTTTTTAGATTATTCATTTAAATATTTTTTTAAATAAAATATTTTTAGAAAAAAATGTGTAAAGTTTTTAAGTAATAACTTTTTTAAAATCAAAGATTGCTTTTCTTTAATTTTTTTTTTTTTTTTTTTAATTTCTTAATTTTTTTAAAGTTTAAAAAAATATATATTTATTTTAAATAGTTTTTATAAGATTACTTTTTTAATCAACTGTTTTTTTGTTTGTTTTTTAATCATTTGTTTTAAAATATTTTTTTCTTAAATCATTTTTAAAAATATGTTTTTTTTAATACCTTTTAAAAAATTTTTTATCTAGTTATTTAAAAAGTTTTTTTTTTTTACATTTTATGTAAAACAGAAAACCTGTACATATACCACCATTTCTTCACATAATTTTGCATAGAAATCAGTAAAAATAAAATATAATTGTGGGAAGGACCAAAACCTGTACATCATTATGTATGCAAGTATGTGGGAGGGGCTCTATTAGTACTAACAAATAAAGACCAGTCCAGAGCCAACTCTTGATAAATGTAAACTAATTTCCCACATGATTTTCCAAGATTTTGAACCTCCTGAACCATGTGGTACAGTTCCAGATGTGAAGGGGGTGGAGATGACACAAAAGTCTAGACATAAAGGATTTGACAATATGGCGGCTAGTGTAGGAGGTGAAATAATACACTTTTTATATGGAGATGGCTTGATAACGTGCACATTGAATATAACACTAAAATAACAATACTGCCTGGTACAGTTCCAGAAGTGGAGGGGGCGGGGCTAATACTGAAATTTAGGAATGCAAGCCTGGACAATATGGTGGCTCCAGGGGCCAAAGATGAAATTATTTTATATTAAGTAATAGTTCACATCAGCAACATAATATTTCCTGGTCCAGTGTAAGGCGTGAGGGGGGCGAGGCATAACGCAGGAACCTCAGAGTGCAAGCTCGGACAAAATGGTGGACCCCGGGGCAGAGAAGAAGTGGAATGATCCACGGGAAAGAAATAGTCAAATATACAACAGCCATGATTGACAAGATAATGATGGACCCCCCCGCCATCTTGGTATATGGGTGTGGCCAAGTTATATAGAGCAATGGGAGGAGTTATTGGGAGAAGTTATATGAAACAATGGGGGGAGTTATATGAAAACGTTATATGGAGCAATAGGAGGGCCGCTTCTGGTTTTAGTCCCAGCTTTTAGCCAGGTTACCCAGAATTCTTCACGACAAGCCCAGATTGAGTCCTGGTGGTGTCAGTGAGACTGCAGCATCAAGGTGAGTAACACAGGAGGCTGCCTGCCCCCTATCTATATGTGTTATCTATGTGTGTGTGTCCTACCCCTGTGTGTGAGGAGGCTGCCCCCCTATCTATATGTTTTATCTATGTGTGTGTGAGGAGGCTGCCCGCCCCCTATCTATATGTGTTATCTATGTGTGTGTGTGTCCTACCCCTGTGTGTGAGGAGGCTGCCCGCCCCCTATCTATATGTGTTATCTATGTGTGTGTGTCCTACCCCTGTGTGTGAGGAGGCTGCCCGCCCCCTATCTATATGTGTTATCTATGTGTGTGTGTGTCCTACCCCTGTGTGTGAGGAGGCTGCCCGCCCCCTATCTATATGTGTTATCTATGTGTGTGTGTGTGTCCTACCCCTGTGTGTGAGGGGGCTGCCCGCCCCCTATCTATATGTGTTATCTATGTGTGTGTGTCCTACCCCTGTGTGTGAGGGGGCTGCCCGCCCCCTATCTATATGTGTTATCTATGTGTGTGTGTCCTACCCCTGTGTGTGAGGAGGCTGCCCGCCCCCTATCTATATGTGTTATCTATGTGTGTGTGTCCTACCCCTGTGTGTGAGGAGGCTGCCTACCCCCTATCTATATGTGTTATCTATGTGTGTGTGTCCTACCCCTGTGTGTGAGGAGGCTGCCCGCCCCCTATCTATATGTGTTATCTATGTGTGTGTGTCCTACCCCTGTGTGTGAGGAGGCTGCCCGCCCCCCTATCTATATGTGTTATCTGTGTGTGTGTCCTACCCCTGTGTGTGAGGAGGCTGCCCGCCCCCTATCTATATGCGTTATCTATGTGTGTGTGTCCTACCCCTGTGTGTGAGGAGGCTGCCCGCCCCCTATCTATATGTGTAATCTATGTGTGTGTGTCCTACCTCTGTGTGTGAGGAGGCTGCCCGCCCCCCTATCTATATGTGTTATCTATGTGTGTGTCCTACCCCTGTGTGTGAGGAGGCTGCCCGTCCCCTATCTATATGTGTTATCTGTGTGTGTGTCCTACCCCTGTGTGTGAGGAGGCTGCCCGCCCCCTATCTATATGTGTTATCTATGTGTGTGTCCTACCCCTGTGTGTGAGGAGGCTGCCCGCCCCTATCTATATGTGTTATCTATGTGTGTGTCCTACCCCTGTGTGTGAGGAGGCTGCCTGCCCCCTATCTATATGTGTTATCTATGTGTGTGTGTCCTACCCCTGTGTGTGAGGAGGCTGCCCGCCCCCTATCTATATGTGTTATCTATGTGTGTGTCCTACCCCTGTGTGTGAAGAGGCTGCCCGTCCCCTATCTATATGTGTTATCTATGTGTGCGTGTCCTACCCCTGTGTGTGAGGAGGCTGCCCGTCCCCTATCTATATGTGTTATCTATGTGTGTGTCCTACCCCTGTGTGTGAGGAGGCTGCCCGCCCCCTATCTATATGTGTTATCTATGTGTGTGTGTGTCCTACCCCTGTGTGTGAGGAGACTGCCCGCCCCCTATCTATATGTGTTATCTATGTGTGTGTGTCCTACCCCTGTGTGTGAGGAGACTGCCCGCCCCCTATCTATATGTGTTATCTATGTGTGTGTGTGTCCTACCCCTGTGTGTGAGGAGACTGCCCGCCCCTATCTATATGTGTTATCTATGTGTGTGTGTGTCCTACCCCTGTGTGTGAGGAGGCTGCCCGCCCCCCTATCTATATGTGTTATCTATGTGTGTGTGTCCTACCCCTGTGTGTGAGGAGGCTGCCCGCCCCTATCTATATGTGTTATCTATGTGTGTGTGTCCTACCCCTGTGTGTGAGGAGGCTGCCCGCCCCCTATCTATATGTGTTATCTATGTGTGTCCTACCCCTGTGTGTGAGGAGGCTGCCCGCCCCCCTATCTATATGTGTTATCTATGTGTGTGTGTGTCCTACCCCTGTGTGTGAGGAGGCTGCCCGCCCCCTATCTATATGTGTTATCTATGTATGTGTCCTACCCCTGTGTGTGAGGAGGCTGCCCGCCCCCTATCTATATGTGTTATCTATGTGTGTGTGTCCTACCCCTGTGTGTGAGGATGCTGCCCGCCCCCTATCTATATGTGTTATCTATGTGTGTGTGTCCTACCCCTGTGTGTGAGGAGGCTGCCCGCCCCTATCTATATGTGTTATCTATGTGTGTGTGTCCTACCCCTGTGTGTGAGGAGGCTGCCCGCCCCCTATCTATATGTGTTATCTATGTGTGTGTGTGTCCTACCCCTGTGTGTGAGGAGGCTGCCCGCCCCCCTATCTATATGTGTTATCTGTGTGTGTGTCCTACCCCTGTGTGTGAGGAGGCTGCCCGCCCCCCTATCTATATGTGTTATCTGTGTGTGTGTGTGTGTGTCCTACCCCTGTGTGTGAGGAGGCTGCCCGCCCCCTATCTATATGTGTTATCTATGTGTGTGTGTGTCCTACCCCTGTGTGTGAGGAGGCTGCCCGCCCCCCTATCTATATGTGTTATCTATGTGTGTGTGTGTCCTACCCCTGTGTGTGAGGAGGCTGCCCGCCCCCTATCTATATGTGTTATCTATGTGTGTGTCCTACCCCTGTGTGTGAGGAGGCTGCCCGCCCCCTATCTATATGTGTTATCTATGTGTGTGTGTCCTACCCCTGTGTGTGAGGAGGCTGCCCGCCCCTATCTATATGTGTTATCTATGTGTGTGTGTCCTACCCCTGTGTGTGAGGAGGCTACCCGCCCCCTATCTATATGTGTTATCTATGTGTGTGTGTCCTACCCCTGTGTGTGAGGAGGCTGCCCGCCCCCTATCTATATGTGTTATCTATGTGTGTGTGTCCTACCCGTGTGTGTGAGGAGGCTGCCCGCCCCCTATCTATATGTGTTATCTATGTGTGTGTGTCCTACCCCTGTGTGTGAGGAAGCTGCCCGCCCCCTATCTATATGTGTTATCTATGTGTGTGTGTCCTACCCCTGTGTGTGAGGAGGCTGCCCGCCCCCTATCTATATGTGTTATCTATGTGTGTGTGTCCTACCCCTGTGTGTGAGGAGGCTGCCCGCCCCCTATCTATATGTGTTATCTGTGTGTGTGTCCTACCCCTGTGTGTGAGGAGGCTGCCCGCCCCCTATCTATATGTGTTATCTATGTGTGTGTGTCCTACCCCTGTGTGTGAGGAGGCTGCCCGCCCCCCTATCTATATGTGTTATCTATGTGTGTGTGTGTCCTACCCCTGTGTGTGAGGAGGCTGCCCGCCCCCTATCTATATGTGTTATCTATGTGTGTGTCCTACCCCTGTGTGTGAGGAGGCTGCCCGCCCCCTATCTATATGTGTTATCTATGTGTGTGTGTCCTACCCCTGTGTGTGAGGAGGCTGCCCGCCCCTATCTATATGTGTTATCTATGTGTGTGTGTCCTACCCCTGTGTGTGAGGAGGCTGCCCGCCCCCTATCTATATGTGTTATCTATGTGTGTGTGTCCTACCCCTGTGTGTGAGGAGGCTGCCCGCCCCCTATCTATATGTGTTATCTATGTGTGTGTGTCCTACCCCTGTGTGTGAGGAAGCTGCCCGCCCCCTATCTATATGTGTTATCTATGTGTGTGTGTCCTACCCCTGTGTGTGAGGAGGCTGCCCGCCCCCTATCTATATGTGTTATCTATGTGTGTGTGTCCTATCCCTGTGTGTGAGGAGGCTGCCCGCCCCCTTATCTATATGTGTTATCTATGTGTGTGTGTGTCCTACCCCTGTGTGTGAGGAGGCCGCCTGCCCCCTATCTATATGTGTTATCTATGTGTGTGTGTGTCCTACCCCTGTGTGTGAGGAGGCTGCCCGCCCCCTATCTATGTGTGTTATCTATGTGTGTGTGTGTCCTACCCCTGTGTGTGAGGAGGCTGCCCGCCCCCTATCTATATGTGTTATCTATGTGTGTGTGACCTACCCCTGTGTGTGAGGAGGCTGCCCGCCCCTATCTATATGTGTTATCTATGTGTGTGTGTCCTACCCCTGTGTGTGAGGAGGCTGCCCGCCCCCTATCTATATGTGTTATCTATGTGTGTGTGTGTCCTACCCCTGTGTGTGAGGAGGCTGCCCGCCCCCTATCTATATGTGTTATCTATGTGTGTGTGACCTACCCCTGTGTGTGAGGAGGCTGCCCGCCCCTATCTATATGTGTTATCTATGTGTGTGTGTCCTACCCCTGTGTGTGAGGAGGCTGCCCGCCCCCTATCTATATGTGTTATCTATGTGTGTGTGTCCTACCCCTGTGTGTGAGGAGGCTGCCCGCCCCCTATCTATATGTGTTATCTATGTGTGTGTGTCCTACCCCTGTGTGTGAGGAGGCTGCCCGCCCCCTATCTATATGTGTTATCTATGTGTGTGTGTCCTATCCCTGTGTGTGAGGAGGCTGCCCGCCCCCTTATCTATATGTGTTATCTATGTGTGTGTGTGTCCTACCCCTGTGTGTGAGGAGGCCGCCTGCCCCCTATCTATATGTGTTATCTATGTGTGTGTGTGTCCTACCCCTGTGTGTGAGGAGGCTGCCCGCCCCCTATCTATATGTGTTATCTATGTGTGTGTGTCCTACCCCCGGTGTGTGAGGAGGCTGCCCGCCCCTATCTATATGTGTTATCTATGTGTGTGTGTCCTACCCCTGTGTGTGAGGAGGCTGCCCGCCCCCTATCTATATGTGTTATCTATGTGTGTGTCCTACCCCTGTGTGTGAGGAGGCTGCCCGCCCCCTATCTATATGTGTTATCTATGTGTGTGTGTCCTACCCCTGTGTGTGAGGAGGCTGCCCGCCCCCTATCTATATGTGTTATCTATGTGTGTGTGTCCTACCCCTGTGTGTGAGGAGGCTGCCCGCCCCCTATCTATATGTGTTATCTGTGTGTGTGTCCTACCCCTGTGTGTGAGGAGGCTGCCCGCCCCCTATCTATATGTGTTATCTATGTGTGTCCTACCCCTGTGTGTGAGGAGGCTGCCCGCCCCCTATCTATATGTGTTATCTATGTGTGTGTGTCCTACCCCTGTGTGTGAGGAGGCTGCCCGCCCCTTATCTATATGTGTTATCTATATGTGTGTCCTACCCCTGTGTGTGAGGAGGCTGCCCGCCCCCTATCTATATGTGTTATCTGTGTGTGTCCTACCCCTGTGTGTGAGGAGGCTGCCCGCCCCCTATCTATATGTGTTATCTATATGTGTGTCCCCTACCCCTGTGTGTGAGGAGGCTGCCCGCCCCCTATCTATATGTGTTATCTATGTGTGTGTGTCCTACCCCTGTGTGTGAGGAGGCTGCCCGCCCCCTATCTATATGTGTTATCTATGTGTGTGTGTGTCCTACCCCTGTGTGTGAGGAGGCTGCCCGCCCCCTATCTATATGTGTTATATATGTGTGTGTGTGTGTCCTACCCCTGTGTGTGAGGAGGCTGCCCGCCCCCTATCTATATGTGTTATCTATGTGTGTGTGTCCTACCCCTGTGTGTGAGGAGGCTGCCCGCCCCCTATCTATATGTGTTATCTATGTGTGTGTGTCCTACCCCTGTGTGTGAGGAGGCTGCCCGCCCCCTATCTATATGTGTTATCTATGTGTGTGTGTGTCCTACCCCTGTGTGTGAGGAGGCTGCCCGCCCCTTATCTATATGTGTTATCTATGTGTGTGTGTCCTACCCCTGTGTGTGAGGAGGCTGCCCGCCCCGCTATCTATATGTGTTATCTATGTGTGTGTGTCCTACCCCTGTGTGTAAGGAGGCTGCCCGCCCCCTATCTATATGTGTTATCTATGTGTGTATGTGTCCTACCCCTGTGTGTGAGGAGGCTGCCCGCCCCCTATCTATATGTGTTATCTATGTGTGTGTGTCCTTCCCCTGTGTGTGAGGAGGCTGCCCGCCCCCTATCTATATGTGTTATCTATGTGTGTGTGTCCTACCCCTGTGTGTGAGGAGGCTGCCCGCCCCTATCTATATGTGTTATCTATGTGTGTGTGAGGAGGCTGCCCGCCCCCTATCTATATGTGTTATCTATGTGTGTGTGTGTGTCCTACCCCTGTGTGTGAGGAGGCTGCCCGCCCCTATCTATATGTGTTATCTATGTGTGTGTGTCCTACCCCTGTGTGTGAGGAGGCTGCCCGCCCCCTATCTATATGTGTTATCTATGTGTGTGTGTCCTACCCCTGTGTGTGAGGAGGCTGCCCGCCCCCTATCTATATGTGTTATCTATGTGTGTATGTGTCCTACCCCTGTGTGTGAGGAGGCTGCCCGCCCCCTATCTATATGTGTTATCTATGTGTGTGTGTGTCCTACCCCTGTGTGTGAGGAGGCTGCCCGCCCCTATCTATATGTGTTATCTATGTGTGTGTGTCCTACCCCTGTGTGTGAGGAGGCTGCCCGCCCCCTATCTATATGTGTTATCTATGTGTGTGTCCTACCCCTGTGTGTGAGGAGGCTGCCCGCCCCCTATCTATATGTGTTAACTATGTGTGTGTGTGTCCTACCCCTGTGTGTGAGGAGGCTGCCCGCCCCTATCTATATGTGTTATCTGTGTGTGTGTCCTACCCCTGTGTGTGAGGAGGCTGCCCGCCCCCCTATCTATATGTGTTATCTATGTGTGTGTGTGTCCTACCCCTGTGTGTGAGGAGGCTGCCCGCCCCCTATCTATATGTGTTATCTATGTGTGTGTGTGTCCTACCCCTGTGTGTGAGGAGGCTGCCTGCCCCCTATCTATATGTGTTATCTATGTGTGTGTCCTACCCCTGTGTGTGAGGAGGCTGCCCGCCCCCTATCTATATGTGTTATCTATGTGTGTGTGTCCTACCCCTGTGTGTGAGGAGGCTGCCCGCCCCCTATCTATATGTGTTATCTATGTGTGTCTCCTACCCCTGTGTGTGAGGAGGCTGCCTGCCCCCTATCTATATGTGTTATCTATGAGTGTGTGTCCTACCCCTGTGTGTGAGGAGGCTGCCCGCCCCCCTATCTATATGTGTTATCTATGTGTGTGTGTGTGTCCTACCCCTGTGTGTGAGGAGGCTGCCTGCCCCCTATCTATATGTGTTATCTATGTGTGTGTGTCCTTTCCCTGTGTGTGAGGAGGCTGCCCGCCCCCTATCTATATGTGTTATCTATGTGTGTGTGTGTCCTACCCCTGTGTGTGAGGAGGCTGCCCGCCCCCTATCTATATGTGTTATCTATGTGTGTGTGTGTCCTACCCCTGTGTGTGAGGAGGCTGCCCGCCCCCTATCTATATGTGTTATCTATGTGTGTGTGTGTCCTACCCCTGTGTGTGAGGAGGCTGCCCGCCCCCTATCTATATGTGTTATCTATGTGTGTGTGTCCTACCCCTGTGTGTGAGGAGGCTGCCCGCCCCTATCTATATGTGTTATCTGTGTGTGTCCTACCCCTGTGTGTGAGGAGGCTGCCCGCCCCCTATCTATATGTGTTATCTATGTGTGTGTGTGTCCTACCCCTGTGTGTGAGGAGGCTGCCCGCCCCCTATCTATATGTGTTATCTATGTGTGTGTGTCCTACCCCTGTGTGTGAGGAGGCTGCCTGCCCCCTATCTATATGTGTTATCTATGTGTGTCTCCTACCCCTGTGTGTGAGGAGGCTGCCTGCCCCCCTATCTATATGTGTTATCTATGTGTGTGTGTCCTACCCCTGTGTGTGAGGAGGCTGCCCGCCCCCTATCTATATGTGTTATCTATGTGTGTGTGAGGAGGCTGCCCGCCCCCTATCTATATGTGTTATCTATGTGTGTGTGTCCTACCCCTGTGTGTGAGGAGGCTGCCCGCCCCCTATCTATATGTGTTATCTATGTGTGTGTGAGGAGGCTGCCCGCCCCCTATCTATATGTGTTATTTATGTGTGTGTCCTACCCCTGTGTGTGAGGAGGCTGCCCGCCCCCTATCTATATGTGTTATCTATGTGTCTGTCTGTGTGTGAGGAGGCTGCCCGCCCCCTATCTATATGTGTTATCTATGTGTGTGTGAGGAGGCTGCCCGCCCCCTATCTATATGTGTTATCTATGTGTGTGTGTCCTACCCCTGTGTGTGAGGAGGCTGCCCGCCCCCTATCTATATGTGTTATCTATGTGTGTGTGTCCTACTCCTGTGTGTGAGGAGGCTGCCCGCCCCCTATCTATATGTGTTATCTATGTGTGTGTGTGTCCTACCCCTGTGTGTGAGGAGGCTGCCCGCCCCCTATCTATATGTGTTATCTGTGTGTGTGTCCTACCCCTGTGTGTGAGGAGGCTGCCCGCCCCTATCTATATGTGTTATTTATGTGTGTGTCCTACCCCTGTGTGTGAGGAGGCTGCCCGCCCCCTATCTATATGTGTTATCTATGTGTGTGTGTCCTACCCCTGTGTGTGAGGAGGCTGCCCGCCCCCTATCTATATGTGTTCTCTATGTGTGTGTGTCCTACCCCTGTGTGTGAGGAGGCTGCTCGCCCCCTATCTATATGTGTTATCTATGTGTGTGTGTGTCCTACCCCTGTGTGTGAGGAGGCTGCCCCCCCCCCCCCTTTCTATATGTGTTATCTATGTGTGTGTGTCCTACCCCTGTGTGTGAGGAGGCTGCCCGCCCCCTATCTATATGTGTTATCTATGTGTGTGTGTGTCCTACCCCTGTGTGTGAGGAGGCTGCCCCCCCCCCTTTCTATATGTGTTATCTATGTGTGTGTGTCCTACCCCTGTGTGTGAGGAGGCTGCCCGCCCCCTATCTATATGTGTTATCTATGTGTGTGTGTCCTACCCCTGTGTGTGAGGAGGCTGCCCGTCCCCTATCTATATGTGTTATCTATGTGTGTGTGTGTCCTACCCCTGTGTGTGAGGAGGCTGCCCGCCCCCTATCTATATGTGTTATCTATGTGTGTGTGTGTGAGGAGGCTGCCCGCCCCCTATCTATATGTGTTATCTATGTGTGTGTGTCCTACCCCTGTGTGTGAGGAGGCTGCCCATCCCCTATCTATATGTGTTATCTATGTGTGTGTGTCCTACCCCTGTGTGTGAGGAGGCTGCCCATCCCCTATCTATATGTGTTATCTATGTGTGTGTGTCCTACCCCTGTATGTGAGGAGGCTGCCCGCCCCCTATCTATATGTGTTATCTATGTGTGTGTGTCCTACCCCTGTGTGTGAGGAGGCTGCCCGCCCCCTATCTATATGTGTTATCTATGTGTATGTGTGTGTCCTACCCCTGTGTGTGAGGAGGCTGCCCGCCCCCTATCTATATGTGTTATCTATGTGTGTGTGTCCTACCCCTGTGTGTGAGGAGGCTGCCCGTCCCCTATCTATATGTGTTATCTATGTGTGTGTGTCCTACCCCTGTATGTGAGGAGGCTGCCCGCCCCCTATCTATATGTGTTATCTATGTGTGTGTGTCCTACCCCTGTGTGTGAGGAGGCTGCCCGTCCCCTATCTATATGTGTTATCTATGTGTGTGTGTCCTACCCCTGTATGTGAGGAGGCTGCCCGCCCCCTATCTATATGTGTTATCTATGTGTGTGTGTCCTACCCCTGTGTGTGAGGAGGCTGCCCGCCCCCTATCTATATGTGTTATCTATGTGTGTGTGTGTGTGTCCTACCCCTGTGTGTGAGGAGGCTGCCCGCCCCCTGTCTATATGTGTTATCTATGTGTGTGTGTGTGTCCTACCCCTGTGTGTGAGGAGGCTGCCCGCCCCCTATCTATATGTGTTATCTATGTGTGTGTCCTACCCCTGTGTGTGAGGAGGCTGCCCGCCCCTATCTATATGTGTTATCTATGTGTGTGTGTCCTACCCCTGTGTGTGAGGAGGCTGCCCGCCCCCTATCTATATGTGTTATCTATGTGTGTGTGTCCTACCCCTGTGTGTGAGGAGGCTGCCCGCCCCCTATCTATATGTGTTATCTATGTGTGTGTGTGTCCTACCCCTGTGTGTGAGGAGGCTGCCCGCCCCCTATCTATATGTGTTATCTATGTGTGTGTCCTACCCCTGTGTGTGAGGAGGCTGCCCGCCCCCTATCTATATGTGTTATCTATGTGTGTGTGTGTGTCCTACCCCTGTGTGTGAGGAGGCTGCCCGCCCCCTATCTATATGTGTTATCTATGTGTGTGTGTCCTACCCCTGTGTGTGAGGAGGCTGCCCGCCCCCTATCTATATGTGTTATCTATGTGTGTGTGTCCTACCCCTGTGTGTGAGGAGGCTGCCCGCCCCCTATCTATATGTGTTATCTATGTGTGTGTGTCCTACCCCTGTGTGTGAGGAGGCTGCCCGCCCCCTATCTATATGTGTTATCTATGTGTGTGTCCTACCCCTGTGTGTGAGGAGGCTGCCCGCCCCCTATCTATATGTGTTATCTATGTGTGTGTGTCCTACCCCTGTGTGTGAGGAGGCTGCCCACCCCTATCTATATGTGTTATCTATGTGTGTGTGTCCTACCCCTGTGTGTGAGGAGGCTGCCCGCCCCCTATCTATATGTGTTATCTGTGTGTGTGTGTGTGTCCTACCCCTGTGTGTGAGGAGGCTGCCCGCCCCCTATCTATATGTGTTATCTGTGTGTGTGTGTCCTACCCCTGTGTGTGAGGGGGCTGCCCGCCCCCTATCTATATGTGTTATCTATGTGTGTGTGTCCTACCCCTGTGTGGGAGGAGGCTGCCCGCCCCCTATCTATATGTGTTATCTATGTGTGTGTGTGTCCTACCCCTGTGTGTGAGGAGGCTGCCCGCCCCCTATCTATATGTGTTATCTATGTGTGTGTGTGTCCTACCCCTGTGTGTGAGGAGGCTGCCCGCCCCCTATCTATATGTGTTATCTATGTGTGTGTGTCCTACCCCTGTGTGTGAGGGGGCTGCCCGCCCCCTATCTGTATGTGTTATCTATGTGTGTGTGTCCTACCCCTGTGTGTGAGGAGGCTGCCCGCCCCCTATCTATATGTGTTATCTATGTGTGTGTGTCCTACCCCTGTGTGTGAGGAGGCTGCCCGTCCCCCTATCTATATGTGTTATCTATGTGTGTGTGTCCTACCCCTGTGTGTGAGGAGGCTGCCCGCCCCCTATCTATATGTGTTATCTATGTGTGTGTGTGTCCTACCCCTGTGTGTGAGGAGGCTGCCCGCCCCCTATCTATATGTGTTATCTATGTGTGTGTGTCCTACCCCTGTGTGTGAGGAGGCTGCCCGCCCCCTATCTATATGTGTTATCTATGTGTGTGTGTGTCCTACCCCTGTGTGTGAGGAGGCTGCCTGCCCCCTATCTATATGTGTTATCTATGTGTGTGTGTGTCCTACCCCTGTGTGTGAGGAGGCTGCCCGCCCCCTATCTATATGTGTTATCTATATGTGTGTGTCCTACCCCTGTGTGTGAGGAGGCTGCCCGCCCCCTATCTATATGTGTTATCTATGTGTGTGTGTGTCCTACCCCTGTGTGTGAGGAGGCTGCCCGCCCCTATCTATATGTGTTATCTATGTGTGTGTGTGTCCTACCCCTGTGTGTGAGGAGGCTGCCTGCCCCCTATCTATATGTGTTATCTATGTGTGTGTGTGTCCTACCCCTGTGTGTGAGGAGGCTGCCCGCCCCCTTTCTATATGTGTTATCTATGTGTGTGTGTCCCCTACCCCTGTGTGTGAGGAGGCTGCCCGCCCCCTATCTATATGTGTTATCTATGTGTGTGTGTCCCCTACCCCTGTGTGTGAGGAGGCTGCCCGCCCCCTATCTATATGTGTTATCTGTGTGTGTGTGTCCTACCCCTGTGTGTGAGGAGGCTGCCCGCCCCCTTTCTATATGTGTTATCTATGTGTGTGTGTCCTACCCCTGTGTGTGAGGAGGCTGCCCGCCCCCTATCTATATGTGTTATCTATGTGTGTGTCCTACCCCTGTGTGTGAGGAGGCTGCCCGCCCCCTATCTATATGTGTTATCTATGTGTGTGTGTCCCCTACCCCTGTGTGTGAGGAGGCTGCCCTCCCCCTATCTATATGTGTTATCTATGTGTGTGTGTGTGTCCTACCCCTGTGTGTGAGGGGGCTGCCCGCCCCCTATCTATATGTGTTATCTATGTGTGTGTGTCCTACCCCTGTGTGTGAGGAGGCTGCCTGCCCCCTATCTATATGTGTTATCTATGTGTGTGTGTCCTACCCCTGTGTGTGAGGAGGCTGCCCGCCCCCTATCTATATGTGTTATCTATGTGTGTGTGTCCCCTACCCCTGTGTGTGAGGAGGCTGCCCGCCCCCTATCTATATGTGTTATCTATGTGTGTGTGTCCTACCCCTGTGTGTGAGGAGGCTGCCCGCCCCCTTTCTATATGTGTTATCTATGTGTGTGTGTCCCCTACCCCTGTGTGTGAGGAGGCTGCCCGCCCCCTATCTATATGTGTTATCTATGGGTGTGTGAGGAGGCTGCCCGCCCCCTATCTATATGTGTTATCTATGTGTATGTGTGTGTCCTACCCCTGTGTGTGAGGAGGCTGCCCGTCCCCTATCTATATGTGTTATCTATGTGTGTGTGTCCTACCCCTGTGTGTGAGGAGGCTGCCCGCCCCCTATCTATATGTGTTATCTATGTGTGTGTGTCCCCTACCCCTGTGTGTGAGGGGGCTGCCCGCCCCCTTTCTATATGTGTTATCTATGTGTGTGTGTCCCCTACCCCTGTGTGTGAGGAGGCTGCCCTCCCCCCTATCTATATGTGTTATCTATGTGTGTGTGTGTGTGTGTCCTACCCCTGTGTGTGAGGAGGCTGCCCGCCCCCTATCTATATGTGTTATCTATGTGTGTGTGTGTCCTACCCCTGTGTGTGAGGAGGCTGCCCGCCCCCTATCTATATGTGTTATCTATGTGTGTGTGTGTCCTACCCCTGTGTGTGAGGAGGCTGCCGCCCCCTATCTATATGTCTTATCTATGTGTGTGTGTGTGTCCTACCCCTGTGTGTGAGGAGGCTGCCCGCCCCCTATCTATATGTGTTATCTATGTGTGTGTGTGTGTCCTACCCCTGTGTGTGAGGAGGCTGCCCGCCCCCTATCTATATGTGTTATCTATGTGTGTGTGTCCTACCCCTGTGTGTGAGGAGGCTGCCCGCCCCCTATCTATATGTGTTATCTATGTGTGTGTATCCTACCCCTGTGTGTGAGGAGGCTGCCCGCCCCCTATCTATATGTGTTATCTATGTGTGTGTGTGTCCTACCCCTGTGTGTGAGGAGGCTGCCCGCCCCCTATCTATATGTGTTATCTGTGTGTGTGTGTATCCTACCCCTGTGTGTGAGGAGGCTGCCCGCCCCCTATCTATATGTGTTATCTATGTGTGTGTGTGTCCTACCCCTGTGTGTGAGGAGGCTGCCCGCCCCCTATCTATATGTGTTATCTATGTGTGTGTGTCCTACCCCTGTGTGTGAGGAGGCTGCCCACTCCCTATCTATATGTGTTATCTATGTGTGTGTGTGTCCTACCCCTGTGTGTGAGGAGGCTGCCCGTCCCCTATCTATATGTGTTATCTATGTGTGTGTGTCCTACCCCTGTGTGTGAGGAGGCTGCCTACCCCCTATCTATATGTGTTATCTATGTGTGTGTGTCCTACCCCTGTGTGTGAGGAGGCTGCCCGCCCCCTATCTATATGTGTTATCTATGTGTGTGTGTCCTACCCCTGTGTGTGAGGAGGCTGCCCGCCCCCTATCTATATGTGTTATTTATGTGTGTGTGTCCTACCCCTGTGTGTGAGGAGGCTGCCCGCCCCTATCTATATGTGTTATCTATGTGTGTGTGTGTGTGTCCTACCCCTGTGTGTGAGGAGGCTGCCCGTCCCCTATCTATATGTGTTATCTATGTGTGTGTGTCCTACCCCTGTGTGTGAGGAGGCTGCCCGCCCCCTATCTATATGTGTTATCTATGTGTGTGTGTCCTACCCCTGTGTGTGAGGAGGCTGCCCGCCCCCTATCTATATGTGTTATCTGTGTGTGTGTGTGTCCTACCCCTGTGTGTGAGGAGGCTGCCCGCCCCTATCTATATGTGTTATCTGTGTGTGTGTGTGTCCTACCCCTGTGTGTGAGGAGGCTGCCCGCCCCTATCTATATGTATTATCTATGTGTGTGTGTGTCCTACCCCTGTGTGTGAGGAGGCTGCCCGCCCCTATCTATATGTGTTATCTATGTGTGTGTCCTACCCCTGTGTGTGAGGAGGCTGCCCGCCCCTATCTATATGTGTTATCTATGTGTGTCCTACCCCTGTGTGTGAGGAGGCTGCCCGCCCCTATCTATATGTGTTATCTATGTGTGTGTGTGTCCTACCCCTGTGTGTGAGGAGGCTGCCCGCCCCTATCTATATGTGTTATCTGTGTGTGTGTGTCCTACCCCTGTGTGTGAGGAGGCTGCCCGCCCCTATCTATATGTGTTATCTGTGTGTGTGTGTCCTACCGCTGTGTGTGAGGAGGCTGCCCGCCCCTATCTATATGTGTTATCTATGTGTGTGTGTGTCCTACCCCTGTGTGTGAGGAGGCTGCCCGCCCCTATCTATATGTGTTATCTATGTGTGTGTGTCCTACCCCTGTGTGTGAGGAGGCTGCCCGCCCCCCTATCTATATGTGTTATCTATGTGTGTGTGTGTGTCCTACCCCTGTGTGTGAGGAGGCTGCCCGCCCCCCTATCTATATGTGTTATCTATGTGTGTGTGTCCTACCCCTGTGTGTGAGGAGGCTGCCCGCCCCCCTATCTATATGTGTTATCTATGTGTGTGTGTGTCCTACCCCTGTGTGTGAGGAGGCTGCCCGCCCCCTATCTATATGTGTTATCTGTGTGTGTGTGTCCTACCCCTGTGTGTGAGGAGGCTGCCCGCCCCCTATCTATATGTGTTATCTATGTGTGTGTGTGTCCTACCCCTGTGTGTGAGGAGGCTGCCCGCCCCCTATCTATATGTGTTATCTATGTGTGTGTGTGTCCTACCCCTGTGTGTGAGGAGGCTGCCCGCCCCCTATCTATATGTGTTATCTATTGTGTGTCTTCTCCCAATGTCTCCTGCAGATGGATGGAAAGCGAGAGCCCTTCAAGCCTAAAGACAGCAACAGGATCCTGAGCACGAAACCAGAGAAAAAGGTGACTCTCATGGAGAGCTCTCTCCAAACCTCACAGGTCTCTTCTACACCTGGACAGAGCTCTCTCCAAACCTCACAGGTCTCTTCTACACCTGTACAGAGCTCTCTCCAAACCTCACAGGTCTCTTCTACACCTGGACAGAGCTCTCTCCAAACCTCACATGTCTCTTCTACACCTGGACAGAGCTCTCTCCCACCCTCACGGGTCTCTTCTACACCAGGACAGAGCTCTCTCCAAACCTCACAGGTCTCTTCTACACATGGACAGAGCTCTCTCCAAACCTCACAGGTCTCTTCTACACCTGGACAGAGCTCTCTCCCACCCTCACGGGTCTCTTCTACACCAGGACAGAGCTCTCTCCAAACCTCACATGTCTCTTCTACACCTGGACAGAGCTCTCTCCAAACCTCACAGGTCTTCTCTACACCTGGACAGAGCTCTCTCCAAACCTCGCAGGTCTCTTCTACACCTGGACAGAGCTCTCTCCAAACCTCACAGGTCTCTTCTACACCTGAACAGAGCTCTCTCCAAACCTCACACGTCTCTTCTACACCTGGACAGAGCTCTCTCCAAACCTCACAGGTCTCTTCTACACCTGGACAGAGCTCTCTCCAAACCTCACAGGTCTCTTCTACACCTGGACAGAGCGCTCTCCCACCCTCACGGGTCTCTTCTACACCTGGACAGAGCTCTCCCACCCTCACGGGTCTCTTCTACACCTGGACAGAGCTCTCCCACCCTCACGGGTCTCTTCTACACCTGGATAGAGCTCTCTCCCACCCTCACGGGTCTCTTCTACACCTGGACAGAGCTCTCTCCCACCCTCACGGGTCTCTTCTACACCTGGACAGAGCTCTCTCCCACCCTCACGGGTCTCTTCTACACCTGGACAGAGCTCTCTCCAAACCTCACACGTCTCTTCTACACCTGGACAGAGCGCTCTCCCACCCTCACGGGTCTCTTCTACACCTGGACAGAGCGCTCTCCCACCCTCACGGGTCTCTTCTACACCTGGACAGAGCTCTCCCACCCTCACGGGTCTCTTCTACACCTGGACAGAGCTCTCCCACCCTCACGGGTCTCTTCTACACCTGGACAGAGCTCTCCCACCCTCACGGGTCTCTTCTACACCTGGATAGAGCTCTCTCCCACCCTCACGGGTCTCTTCTACACCTGGACAGAGCTCTCTCCCACCCTCACGGGTCTCTTCTACACCTGGACAGAGCTCTCTCCAAACCTCACACGTCTCTTCTACACCTGGACAGAGCGCTCTCCCACCCTCACAGGTCTCTTCTACACCTGGACAGAGCGCTCTCCCACCCTCACGGGTCTCTTCTACACCTGGACAGAGCTCTCCCACCCTCACGGGTCTCTTCTACACCTGGGTAGAGCTCTCTCCCACCCTCACGGGTCTCTTCTACACCTGGACAGAGCTCTCTCCAAACCTCACAGGTCTCTTCTACACCTGGACAGAGCACTCTCCCACCCTCACGGGTCTCTTCTTTCTCCTTTTTAGAAGATGCCTCTTGTGATCTGTACAAATATTTCTGTGAACGAAAAGGTTGGAGCCGCAGTGACGAACCTCATAGGTAGAAGAGGTAAAGTATGTCTAATGTCGGGTGACCTCCTGACTGCACATTATCAGGACAGGCCCAGAAATGGATATCTCTCATTCACAGCTTCAGACGTACAAGAGAGTCATACTCGCACTATTGTTCCTGACACTGTGACTCCCACCATTCCCTCGTTGTCCAGACTTTGGGTGGAGGAACTCACTCACGCCATGACCGTCATGGACATGCACATCGAGCGAGAATACGTCTTGGATATCTTTACGACAATGATGGTGAGAATCTGACATGTTGACCAACTCCAATGGGTGGTTGTTGTCTTCAGTTTGTATCTAACCAATGATGTCTCTTTGTTAGAGGAACCAGTCCCATCACTCCTTCAGACCAAGTGACATCCCAAGAACGGTTACGTCAGATATGCGTTCAGTGTTGGTGGACTGGCTTGTTCAAGTTCATGTAGGTTGCCTTCCATTGATCCGAAATCTCTTCTGTTGACCGTCTTTTAGACTAAGGTCTCCATACCTCCAACCTGGTTATTTGAGAGTTGGTTGATAATGTGTATATTTTGGGTCCTAATTAGGAGTATCTTGGTCTCGAGGAGGAGACCTTGTACCTCGCTGTGTATCTGATGAACTCCTACATGAAGGTCCACCGGATCCGAACTGCTCTGCTCCAGCTTCTTGCGGCCGCATGTTTGTACCTCGCCTGTAAAATTGAGGAAAATCTGATTCCTGAGGTCAGTCATGTCTCTATGGGAGGGCCATGGTGTCTGGAGCTGTGATTGCCAGTCAGAGCAAGCCAATAGAACGGGGTTTGTGCTTAGCCCTTCCTCACCAATTTTTATCACATATGTGCATAAGTTGGGATATTCTCAAACCCTGACCCGTTGGCGTGCCCTGGAACCTAGAATACTGGTGGTGTATATAAAGTTGGCAGATGATGGAACGGATTGTGTAGACCGTAGAGTAACCAAAGTGGTCACCAAAGCATCTGGACATCTTCAAAGAGCATATTAACAATGGCCATGAAGTTGACACTTCTGGTCAAGTAGTACCAGACTTTGGTCACCACAAATCCTATAACATAATTTTATCTGCAGGGATCATCCATGGTTTGATCAAATCCATGGGTGGCATATATTGTTGGACAATGGCCATCAAGTTAGAAGGTCAGAGTTGCACTCAATGCCTATCTAATCTAACACTTCTGGTCTAGTAGGTACTAGGCTTAGGTCCCCACAATCCCTATGGCATAGTTTTATCTTCTGAGACAATCCATGCTTTGATCAGATCCTTGGGTGGCATGTACAGTTAGAAGTTCAACCACCAGTAGTTACGCCCATCCTAAATCTCATAATGTTAATAATGTGGATGACAATTTGCGTATAAGATACTCCAGGCTGTTTGTCTTCCACCAGCCGGCAGAGCTCTGTTTCATGATGGAAGACTCCTTCAGCAAAAAAGAGCTGTTGAAGATGGAAAGGAAGATCCTCTCCCGGTTAAGGTTCGAGTTGCATTATACACAACCCCTCCACTTCTTGCACCTCCTCTCCAAAATTGGGAAATGCCCAGAGACGGTAAGTCCTAAACCGTAATCTATGGGAGTTCTGTAATACAAATCTGTAGACGTTGGCCAACCTTTGACCATGCTCCTAAATCTGGCACAATCATTAGTAGACATTGGGAATCGTCCAGAAACTGCACATCCTATACGGTAACCAGTGAGGGTTTTCCACCTCTATATAGGTAAAATATGTCTGTAGACATTGCCCAACCTCAAATACGGCTCTATCATTGGTAAAAATTGGGAATCCATACTGTACATCCTATACTGTTAACAATAAGAGTTCTCCAACTCTGTAGGTGAAATATGTCTGAAGATATTGGCCAATTTTTAACCAACCTCATCAATTTGGTGATGTTTGGTAGACTCTTTGAACCATCAGAAATAAGCATATGCAATTGGAGCAGATTTTTGACCCAATATTCTTCTTATAGGTCCATTACCTGGCTATGTACCTGATGGAACTCACTCTCCAAGAGGCAGATGGGGTGACTATCGAGCCGGCACGCTTGGCTGTGGGAGCCCTAACCTTGGCGCAGAGGGTTTCGGTAGAATCCGGAAGCCTACCACCAGATTATATGTGGAATGGCGCTCCCCACCTCTACTCCTACAGGTCTGGACAACCATACATAGATGTAGTAATGGATCTAATGGGGTGGTTTCTGTCTTTGGGTCACTTTGCTGAACTTTAGACCACTAAACCCACTTTTTCTCCTTCCAGCGATACCGACCTAAGCACATCTCAACACATCATGGCTCGAGCCGCCCTCTGTGCCCCCTCTTCGGACACCAAATCCATTTGGCAGAAATATTCCCGCCCCCAGAAACTTGGGGTGAGCATCGGGCCGGCCCTGGCCAACTCTAAACACCTCGCCCGATGTATGGGGACACTGTCCTTATTATAAGAGCCTATGACCATTTCCATCTGGAAATCAGAATTTAAGGTGACGTTTTGACCTCTCAAGGGCTTCCTCAGAAGTAATAATGAAATAATCAAATCTTTGTGAGCATGTAATCAAAACGTATTGAAAATTAAATATTTTATTTGTCTGTGAGTTAGTGTGTGTGTGTGTGCGTATGTGTGTGTGTGTGTGTGTGTATATATATATATATGTATATATATGTATATATATATATATATATATATATATATATATATATATATATATATATAGTGTGTGCGTGTGTATATTTTAGGTGTATTTGCATAAAATTCAGATATATTATATAAATATTAAATAAATCCACAAATTTTATTTCAATATTAAAAGCAATTTTTTATTATTGCTCCTTAAATTTTATTAACATTCAAATGTTTGTCGGTGAGATGTATAATATTTTTTTCTCCAATATTACTGTAAAAATTGTACTAAAATATATTTAGAAAATATTGTAAATAATAGGGCGTTTATTAAATAAAGTGATGCTTTTAGGCAAAAGTTGTATTTTTGTGTGTGATTGTTTTACAACCTTTTAAAGTAAGATGGGTGTATACATTGGTGCTTAATCATTAATAAAATATTTCATGGGAAAAAAAAAAAATATATATATATTTTTTTTTTTTTTGGGGGGGTAATTATAATCAATATTAAACTTCTAGTATTCACCCACTATAAGGGGGATTGTGTGTCTTTGTGTATATGTAACAGGGTTAATGTGTGTGATTGTGTGTGTGTGTAACTGCTTGTTCCACTGGGGTGTGTGTCTGTGTGCATGTCCGTGTGTGTCACTGCGTGTGTGTGTGTGTGATACGTCATTGTGTATTTGTGGTATTGTGGTGTGTGTCGCTGCATGCGTATGACGGTGTGTCACTGTGTGTGTGTGTCCGTGTGTGTCCCTGTGTGTTTGTCTGTGTGTGTGTGTGTGATACGTCAGTGTGTATTTGTGGTATTGTGCTGCATGCATATGACGATGTGTCACTGTGTGTGTGTGTCCCTGTGTGTGTGTGTGTGATACGTCAGTGTGTATTTGTGGTATTGTGCTGCATGCGTATGACGATGTGTCACTGTGTGTGTCCCTGTGTGTTTGTCTGTGTGTGTGTGTGATACGTCAGTGTATTTGTGGTATTGTGGTGTGTGTCGCTGCGTGTGTGTGTGATACGTCAGTGTGTATTTGTTGTATTGTGGTGTGTCGCTGCATGCGTATGACGGTGTGTCACTGTGTGTGTGTCACAGATTTTTAGTTCCAGCAGACGAGGAGCATCCATCGTGGAAGGAAGGGGTTAATGCAGCTCTCAGGTCTGTGTGTGCAGTGAGGATTGGTACCCACAATGCAGTGGGAGGATGCTGAGCGAGAGACATCCGAGCCCTCCCCTCCCCTCCGCCAGTATCCTCAGCATCCCTCCCGTCCGGCCCCTATGCACGGAGCGTACATCAAGAGAGAGAAGGCCTTGGGTCTCCAGAACCATGGGCCCACCACGCCGGTGAAGACCATGGGCGATCCCAAGCCAGTGGTGGGAGGGGGGCGCTTGGCACCGGGACCCGAGCCGGAGATCGAGGGCCGGATCCAGAAGGCGGCAGAGTTCAAGGCGGAAGGAAACCGGTGCTACAAAGATAAGAAATTCCGGGATGCCATCGGCAAGTACCACCGGGCACTGCTGGTCATCAAGGGCGTCCATGAAGGGGGCGAGGGAGCCAGGCTCACTGAGGCTCAGAAGGTCCGAGTGGAGGCCACTGAGATTGAGTGTTATGACAGCCTGACGGGTAAGATGCGGGCAGGGATGGACTGGGGTGGGGGGGTTACATATGGTGTGTAGGGATGGACCAGGGGGTAGAAATATGGGGGGGTGGGGGTGGACTGTGGGATACTGATGGTGGGGAGGCTTGGACTGGGGGTATTGATGGTGGGGATGTAGATATGGACTGGGTGAGAAAGATGGTTGGGATGGACTGTGTGGAGAGATGCCCTGGGGGTATAGATGGTGGGGTAGATGGACTGGAGTTACAAGTGCTGGGGGATGGACTGGGGGTAAGTACAGTTGGAAAGGATTGGCTGGGGGAGAACTATGGTGGGAAGGGATGGACTGGGGTGTACAGACTAGTGGGAAGGGATGGACTGGGGTGTACAGACTAGTGGGAAGGGATGGACTGGGAGTACAGATATTGGGGATGTAGGGATGGACTGGAGGATACTGATGGTGGGGAGGGATGGTCTGGGAGATACGAAGGGATGGCCTGGGAGGGGTACTGATGGTGGGAATGCAGGGATGGACTGTGGGGTACGGATGGTGGGAATGCAGGGATAGACTGGGGGTTACGGACGGTGGAAATGTGTAGGGATAGACGGACGGTGGGGTATGGACGGTGGAAATGTGTAGGGTTGGACGGACAGTGGGGGACGGACGGTGGAAATGTGTAGGGATGGACGGACGGTGGAAATGTGTAGGGATGGACGGACGGTGGAAATGTGTAGGGATGGACGGACGGTGGAAATGTGTAGGGATGGACGGACGGTGGAAATGTGTAGGGATGGACGGACGGTGGGGTACGGACGGTGGAAATGTGTAGGGATGGACGGAGGGTGGAAATGTGTAGGGATGGACGGACGGTGGTGTACGGACGGTGGAAATGTGTAGGGATGGACGGACGGTGGAAATGTGTAGGGATGGACGGACGGTGGGGTACGGACGGTGGAAATGTGTAGGGATGGACGGACGGTGGGGGACGGACGGTGGAAATGTGTAGGGATGGACGGACGGTGGGGTACGGACGGTGGAAATGTGTAGGGATGGACGGACGGTGGTGTACGGACGGTGGAAATTTGTAGGGACGGTGGGGTACGGACGGTGGAAATGTGTAGGGATGGACGGACGGTGGGGTACGGACGGTGGAAATGTGTAGGGATGGACGGACGGTGGAAATGTGTAGGGATGGACGGACGGTGGGGTACGGACGGTGGAAATGTGTAGGGATGGACGGAGGGTGGAAATGTGTAGGGATGGACGGACGGACGGTGGTGTATGGACGGTGAAAATTTGTAGGGACGGTGGTGTACGGACGGTGGAAATGTGTAAGGACGTTGGGGTACGGACGGAGGAAATGTGTAGGGACGGTGGGGGATGGACGGACGGTGGGGTACTGACGGTGGACATGTAGGGACGGACTGGGGGGTACTGACGGTGGACATGTAGGGACGGACGGACGGTGGAAATGTAGGGACGGATTCAGGAATACGGACGGTGGAAATGTAGGGATGGACTCGGGGATACGGACGATGGAAATGTAGGGAAGGACGGACGGTGGGAATGTAGGGATGGACTCGGGGATACGGACGATGGAAATGTAGGGAAGGACGGACGGTGGGAATGTAGGGATGGACTCGGGGATACGGACGGTGGAAATGTAGGGACGGACTGGGGGGGTACTGACGGTGGACATGTAGGGATGGACTGGGGGGGGTACCGGCGGTGGACATGTAGGGACGGACTGGGGGGGGTACTGACGGTGGACATGTAGGGATGGACTGGGGGGGTACCGACGGTGGACATGTAGGGATGGACTGGGGGGGTACCGACGGTGGACATGTAGGGACGGACTGGGGGGGGTACCGACGGTGGACATGTTGGGACGGACTGGGGGGGGTACCGACGGTGGACATGTAGGGACGGACTGGGGGGTACCGACGGTGGACATGTAGGGACGGACTGGGGGGGTACCGACGGTGGACATGTAGGGACGGACTGGGGGGGTACCGACGGTGGACATGTAGGGACGGACTGGGGGGTACTGACGGTGGACATGTAGGGACGGACTGGGGGGTACCGACGGTGGACATGTAGGGACGGACTGGGGGGTACCGACGGTGGACATGTAGGGACGGACTGGGGGGTACCGACGGTGGACATGTAGGGACGGACTGGGGGGTACCGACGGTGGACATGTAGGGACGGACTGGGGGGTACCGACGGTGGACATGTAGGGACGGACTGGGGGGTACTGACGGTGGGGATGGACTGGGGGGTACTGACGGTGGGGATGGACTGGGGGGTACTGACGGTGGGGATGGACTGGGGGGTACTGACGGTGGGGATGGACTGGGGGGTACTGACGGTGGGGATGGACTGGGGGGTACTGACGGTGGAAATGTAGGGATGGACGGACAGTGGGAATGTAGGGATGGACTGACTGTGGAAATGTAGGGATGGACTGACTGTGGAAATGTAGGGATGGACTGGGGGTTACGGACGGTGGGAATGTAGGGATGGACTGACTCTGGAAATGTAGGGATGGACTGGGGGTTACTGACGGTGGAAAGGTAGGGATGGACTGACGGTGGAGATGTAGGGATGGACTGGGGGGGGGACTGACGGTGGAGATGTAGGGATGGACTGGGGGGGCGGAACTGACGGTGGAGATGTAGGGATGGACTGGGGGGGGGACTGACGGTGGAGATGTAGGGATGGACTGGGGGGGGGACTGACGGTGGAGATGTAGGGATGGACTGGGGGGGGGACTGACGGTGGAGATGTAGGGATGGACTGGGGGGGGGAACTGACGGTGGAGATGTAGGGATGGACTGGGGGGGGGAACTGACGGTGGAGATGTAGGGATGGACTGGGGGGGACTGGCGGTGGAGATGTAGGGATGGACTGGGGGGGACTGACGGTGGAGATGTAGGGATGGACTGGGGGGGACTGACGGTGGAGATGTAGGGATGGACTGGGGGGGACTGGCGGTGGAGATGTAGGGATGGACTGGGGGGGACTGACGGTGGAGATGTAGGGATGGACTGGGGGGGTACTGACGGTGGGGATGGACTGGGGGTACTGACGGTGGGAATGGACTGGGGGGTACTGACGGTGGAAATGTAGGGATGGACTGGGGGGTACTGACGGTGGAGATGTAGGGATGGACTGGGGGGTACTGACGGTGGAGATGTAGGGATGGACTGGGGGGTACTGACGGTGGGGATGTAGGGATGGACTGGGGGGTACTGACGGTGGAGATGTAGGGATGGACTGGGGGGTACTGACGGTGGAGATGTAGGGATGGACTGGGGGGTACTGACGGTGGAGATGTAGGGATGGACTGGGGGGTACTGACGGTGGAGATGTAGGGATGGACTGGGGGGTACTGACGGTGGAGATGTAGGGATGGACTGGGGGGTACTGACGGTGGAAATGTAGGGATGGACTGGGGGGTACTTACGGTGGAAATGTAGGGATGGACTGGGGGGTACTTACGGTGGAAATGTAGGGATGGACTCGGGGGTGCTGACGGTGGAAATGTAGGGATGGACGGACAGTGGGAATGTAGGGATGGACTCGGGGGTACTGACGGTGAAAATGTAGGGATGGACTCGGGGGTACTGACGGTGGAAATGTAGGGATGGACTCTGGGGTACTGACGGTGGAAATGTAGGGATGGACTGGGGGGTACTGACGGTGGAGATGTAGGGATGGACTGGGCGGTACTGACGGTGGAGATGTAGGGATGGACTGGGGGGTACTGACGGTGGAGATGTAGGGATGGACTGGGGGGTACTGACGGTGGAGATGTAGGGATGGACTGGGGGGTACTGACGGTGGAGATGTAGGGATGGACTGGGGGGTACTGACGGTGAAGATGTAGGGATGGACTGGGGGGTACGGACGGTGGAGATGTAGGGATGGACTGGGGGATACTGACGGTGGAGATGTAGGGATGGACTGGGGGGTACTGACGGTGGAGATGTAGGGATGGACTGGGGGGTACTGACGGTGGAAATGTAGGGATGGACTGGGGGGTACTGACGGTGGAAATGTAGGGATGGACTGGGGGGTACTGACGGTGGAAATGTAGGGATGGACTGGAGGTACTGACGGTGAAAATGTAGGGATGGACTCTGGGGTACTGACGGTGGAAATGAAGGGATGGACTGGGGGGTACTGACGGTGGAAATGTAGGGATGGACTGGGGGGTACTGACGGTGGAAATGTAGGGATGGACTCGGGGGTACTGACGGTGTTAATGTAGGGATGGACGGACAGTGGGAATGTAGGGATGGACTGGGGGGTACTGACGGTGGGAATGTAGGGATGGACGGACAGTGGGAATGTAGGGATGGACTGGGGGGTACTGACGGTGGGAATGTAGGGATGGACTGACAGTGGGAATGTAAGGATGGACTCGGGGGTACTGACGGTGGAAATGTAGGAATGGACTCTGGGGTACTGACGGTGGAAATGTAGGGATGGACTGGGGGGTACTGACGGTGGAAATGTAGGGATGGACGGACAGTGGGAATGTAGGGATGGACTGGGGGGTACTGACGGTGGAGATGTAGGGATGGACTGGGGAGTACTGACGGTGGAGATGTAGGGATGGACTGGGGGGTACTGACGGTGGAGATGTAGGGATGGACTGGGGGGTACTGACGGTGGAGATGTAGGGATGGACTGGGGGGTACTGACGGTGGAGATGTAGGGATGGACTGGGGGGTACTGACGGTGGAAATGTACCGATGGACTCGGGGGTACTGACGGTGGAAATGTAGGGATGGACTCGGGGGTACTGATGGTGGAAATGTAGGGATGGACGGACAGTGGGAATGTAGGGATGGACTGGGGGGTACTGACGGTGGGAATGTAGGGATGGACGGACAGTGGGAATGTAGGGATGGACTCGGGGGTACAGATGGTGGGGATGAAGGGATGGACTTGGGGATACAGATGGTGGGGATGCAGGGATGGACTGGGGAATACAGATGTTTGAAAGGTAGGAATGGATTAGGAGAGAAAGATGGTGGGAGATGGACTGGGGGTACAGATGGTGGGGATATAGGGATGGACTGAGGGTACAGATGGTGGGGATGTAGGGATTGACTGGGGGATACAGATGGTGGGGATGTAGGGATGGCCCGGGGTTACAGATGATGGGGAGGGATGGACTGTGGGGTACCGATTAGTGGGGAGAAATGGAATGGGGGTACGGATGGTGGGGATGTAGGGATGGACCAGAAGGTACAGATGATGGGGAGGGATGGGCTTGGGGGTACTGATAGTGGGAATGGATGGACTGGGGGGTACAGGCAGTGTGGAGGGATAGACTGGGGGGTACAGACAGTGTGGAGGGATGGACTGATCAGTTCTGGTAGTGGGGAGGGATTGACTAAGTGCTGTCACCCCGCAGTGGGAGGGGCAGACTCCCTGTCCCATAGCACTCTTCTGTGTGTGTCACCCCGCAGTGGGAGGGGCAGACTCCATGTCCCGTAGCACTCTTCTGTGTGTGTCACCCCGCAGTGGGAGGGGCAGACTCCATGTCCTGTCATTGGCGTATCCATTTGATGTCCCACTTCTAGTCGCCTGACCCTACGCACCGATGACTTCAGGCCACCCAATTCCAATGACAGGATAAAGTCTAGTCTACTGATCGACATTACAAGGTGTAGGCGGGTCTTATTTTCCTGGTGCTTCTTCCTGTCTGGGTCACAAGGGGAGGGGCAGACACCATATCCCATAATCCCCTGCTCTCTTTTCTCTCTCCAGCATGCCTGCTTCAGTCCGAGCTCGTTAATTATGAACGCGTTAAGGAATATTGTCTAAAAGTTCTGGAGAGGCAGAACAGCAACTTCAAAGCCACTTACCGGGCCGGCATCGCCTTTTACCATCTTGGTGACTATGGCAACGCCCTGTTGTATCTAAAGGAGGCCAGGACTCGTGAGCCCACAGGTATGTGTGAAAGCATGCTGGGTAATACTATGCAAATGAGCCACCATCTTGTCTAAGAATGCATGGCCGAGCCAACTGTTTCTATGCGGTTATAGAACTCTGAACTCCCTGGTCCGGCGTAATAAATAAAAGGGGCGGGGCTGACACAGGAGGCCAAGGACGCAATCTGAGACAAGATGGCCGCTACTGAGGAGAGCCATAAATGTAATACTCTCCTCCTTTTCAGATACCAACGTCCTTCGTTACATCCAACTTACAGAGATGAAGGTCCAACGATGCAACCAACGAGAGAGGGAAGGACTCAAGGACGTGATTGGATAATCTTGCCCACCCCCCGCGCCACCTCCCACATGTCATCAGACATTAAATTTCCAGCTTTGTTAAGGAATTTCCCGTGATACGTAATAAAATGCTGCAATGCTGAGTGATACGGAGTACCAACCACCGATTGTCACTGGAGAACATTCCACACTAGGTTGTATCTTCACCATGACGGACCTATTCAGACCTCACCGGTCTCTTCTACACCTGGACAGAGCTCTCCAAACCTCACAGGTCTCTTCTACACCTGGACAGAGCTCTCCAAACCTCACAGGTCTCTCCTACACCTGGACAGAGCTCTCTCCAAACATCACAGGTCTCTTCTACACCAGGACAGAGCTCTCTCCAAACCTCACAGGTCTCTTCTACACCTGGACAGAGCTCTCTCCAAACCTCACAGGTCTCTTCTACACCTGGACAGAGCTCTCTCCAAACCTCACAGGTCTCTTCTACACCAGGACAGAGCTCTCTCCAAACCTCACAGGTCTATTCTACACCTGGACAGAGCTCTCTCCAAACCTCACAGGTCTCTTCTACACCTGGACAGAGCTCTCTCCAAACCTCACAGGTCTCTTCTACACCTGGACAGAGCTTTCTCCAAACCTCACAGGTCTCTTCTACACCAGGACAGAGCTCTCTCCAAACCTCACAGGTCTCTTCTACACCTGGACAGAGCTCTCTCCAAACCTCACAGGTCTCTTCTACACCTGGACAGAGCTCTCTCCAAACCTCACAGGTCTCTTCTACACCTGGACAGAGCTCTCTCCAAACCTCACCGGTCTCTTCTACACCTGGACAGAGCTTTTTCCAAACCTCACATGTCTCTTCTACATCTGGACAGACCTCTCTCCAAACATCACAGGTCTCTTCTACACCTGGACAGCGCTCTCCACACCTCACAGGTCTCCTCTTTACCTGGACAGCACACCATAACTAAATGTTAGGGGTTATACTCGGTATCACTCTACAGTGCACCACTTTTATTTGATGGGGCTCAACCCTGCAGCTTCTGATCCCTCTGCTTGTCTTTTCAGAGAGGTGCCATGGGCTCAGCTGGAGTGCCAGCCCAACTCTCTTCCCACAACCCCCCTACACTGCTTATACCCAGGGAGAGGTGCATTCTGGGCCGGGCCTTATTACCTGCTAGTCTCATGACTGTTTTTTCTGCCATTTTTTAAGGTGAAGTATTTTTTAGCATTTTATTTCCCCCAGCTGTACATAACCCTCCAGAGGTAATATTTAATACTGTTTAAAGAGATATGGATATAGGTCCAAATTGACTAAGCAGCTCTCTGTCAAAAGGTTATATGTAGAAGATTGGGTGGTGCCACTCTAAGAACGTTCATCATTAGTCGGAGCTCATTTGTGAAGTATAATGCTCTATGGTTACCCATCATCTCCTGGAGCTCTTATGTAGAAGATTGGGTGGTGCTACTCTAAGAACGTCAATCGTCAGTCGGAGCTCATTTGTGGAGGATAATGCTCTATGGTTACCCGTCATCTCTTGGAGCTCTTATGTAGAAGATTGTGTGGTGCCATTCTAAGAACGTCCATCGTTCGTGAGAGCTCACTTGTGGAGGATAATGCTCTATGGTTACCCGTCAACTCCTGGAGCTCTTCTGTAGAAGATTGTGTGGTGCCATTCTAAGAACGTCCATCGTTCGTGAGAGCTCACTTGTGGAGGATAATGCTCTATGGTTACCCGTCATCTCTTGGAGCTCTTATGTAGAAGATTGTGTGGTGCCATTCTAAGAACGTCCATCGTTCGTGAGAGCTCACTTGTGGAGGATAATGCTCTATGGTTACCCGTCATCTCTTGGAGCTCTTATGTAGAAGATTGTGTGGTGCCATTCTAAGAACGTCCATCGTTCGTGAGAGCTCACTTGTGGAGGATAATGCTCTATGGTTACACGTCATATCTTGGGAGCTCATACGTAGAAGATTGTGTGGTGTCACTCTGGTCTTTCATCAGTCGGAGCTCATTTGTGGAGGATTGTATGGTAAAGCTCTATTGTTTACTGGCGTCTTTTGGCAAAGGACCGTTGGAGGACACACTCTGCTTATCTATTGGTGTTTGGTGCCCATTTTCAGAAGTCTAGTTGGATCGCATTAAAAAAATTTGGTCGGGAAGACTCTATGTTCATCATTGGTTGGAGCCTATTGACAGAAGATTGGTCACGAACACTCTATGTTCATCATCGTTTGCAATCTATTTTTTGGGAACCCATTGTTTGGCACCCATTGTCAGAGAATTATCTGAATAACATTCTTTGGTTGACCACCATTAACTAGTGCCAATTGGAAAAGCACCTTATGATAACTCTATGTTGTCTATAACCTATTGGTGCCCATTGTGATCTCTTCCCCTCGACCAAAGGACTATTAATACCACACTATAACTGTCTATCATCAACTGGCACTCAAGATACATTTGATAACACTCTATGGTTGTCACTAGTTAACTGGTGACCATTGTCTGTCGTCATCATCAACCATTGAATAAGGACTGGTTGATAACACTCTGTTGTTGATCTCCACCACTTGGCATCCATTGCAGAGGATTATTTGCCAACACTCAGTGTCAGTCCACAGTCAACTGTCTCCAATTTGCAAAAAGTCACTATCGCTGTCTATCATCGTCTTAGCGGAGAAACATTTGGTTCCAAACTATGCTTGTCGATCTTCAACTGATAAGATTTTTCTACTTAATGGGTGGCCATAGTCAACCAATACCAGACAATGACTGTCCATCGGCATCTGTCACCCTTTGGCCATGGACTAAGTCATACCATCTTATGGTTGCCAGTTATGAGATGGCAGCTATTTTCAGAGCACAGTTTCACTCTATCACACAATGGTAGCCCATTATAAGGTGTGTCCACTGACAAAGTCCGCTTAAGGTGCACTCTATGGTTCTTCATCATCCAGCAACTTTCTTTGGGTGAAGACCAAAGTGTAGTTATCTATAAATAATGTCAATGTTTGGCACAGGATTGATTAGTTGTTCCCCATCAAGAGGTCTGCTTTCAATGAGAAATGTTTGGTTACACTTGTGTTGCCCATTATTAGTTTGTGTCCATCAGCTGAAATCTTCTGGATGAGGAATGTTTAGTGTTGTCCATCACCAGTTTGTGTCAGTCAACTGGTGCCCTTTCGATGAGGAATATTTAGTAACACTCAAGTGGCGTATATCCTCAACTGGACCAATTTTGATGAGACATGTTTTGTAACACTCATGTGTTATCCATCATCAGTTGGTGTCCACTGATGGAGAATTGTTTGGTTGTCCATCATCAACTGAAACCCTTTCAATGAGGTATATTTGGTAAGTGTTCTTCCTCATGAAAAGGATTCCAGTTGATGATGGACAACCAACAAGCCCCCATCAGTGGACACCAACTGATGAAGACCAACACTTGAGTGTAACCAAACATTCCTCATTGAAAGGGTTCCAAATTATTATAGACACCAACTAATGGTGGACAACACAAGTATAACTAAACATCCATGATCAGTTGGTGTCCATCATCAACTGGAACCCTACCGAAGAGAAACATTTAGTACCACCCAAGAAATGGCCAAAGTCTATTGGCTTCCACTGACCGGATTGTTTGGTTCCACCCTACGGTTCTCCACGGTCAATGGGCACCATTGGCAGGGAACTGTTTCGTAAACCTGAGTTGAAATAATTCTGGGTAATTTGGGTCTATAAATGGTAGTCAGATATGGGGTAATGTCATGTGATCTACTAAAGTTGCCCGAGATGAAGAACATCTGTTGGAAGAAACCGTCAGGTCAATGACTCGATAGTATCTCTTTATTTTATAAATAAAAGATAAAACATTGGATGTCTCTTTCTTGTAAAAAACAAAACTGGAACACTCACAACTGTAGGGTATGGATGGAATATTAGAAGAAGAGATTGCTACTAGAAGGAAGAGAGAATTGGAAATAGGAAGAAAAAGGAGACAGCCAAATGGAAACAAGGATGGTCCAGCCATAGGTAAAAAAGAGATTTCAATGGCAGTGTAGAGACAGAAGGTGATGAGAGTGAGATGACCATCAATACCAGGGTATTGAGAAACAAATGTTCAGAGATAGTCATTGGGAGAAAAAGAGACCGCAATGCAGATAGAGAAGGATGGTCGCTGTGTTTGAAGAGAGCGGCAATTATGACAGTGTAGACCGTCAAAGGGTGAGAAGTTTGAGAATGGTCTCACGGAGAAGAGTGAGAGCGAGTGATGTAGATAGAAAATGAGAGAGACATAATCACAGAAGAGAGAGAGAGAGCACTAAGGAAGCAAATAGACAGCCTTAGAGCGAAAAGTTGGAGAGAGCCATGGTGAGAGGAGAGAACGGAAATAGACAGCCATAGAGCGAGCAGAGCCAGACATTGGGACATACGATAGTAATAAAGAGAAAAGAGAGCTGGTGTTATTGTCTGTGACAGCTATGTATGGAGCACTCTATAGACACCTGACACTGGTCATACTGCAGTCACATTGTTACACGCTCCAGCGACTGCTATTTACCTGCGAGACTCCCATCTGCCTCTTTAACGCTTTCTTGTCCAAATTCAGGCAGAAATTTCCCAAGTCCATGAACTGCACAATTGTTATGTCTACACTCTGTGTCTGTCTTGTTGCCCACCCTCTCTCCCTCCCTCTATTTCATCTCTCTGTGTCTCTCCCTCCCTCTATTTCATCTCTCTGTGTCTCTCCCCCCCTCTCTTTCATCTCTCTCTGTGTCTCTCTGTAACGGCTACCCCGGTAGTGAGAGGGTACCAGCCGTTGGAGACGTCCTTTTCCCTGGCAAGCTGCTGTGTAAAAGTGAAGTTGGTATAATCCCATCCAAGAGTTCCAGAGGGAAAGTCAGGTTCAGCATTAAATATCCATATAGAAGCACTGCGCAGTCTCAGAAGCCCAGACCACCCATATTGGACGACACTTTCTTGGGAGTCAAAGAATACTACTTTTTTTTGTTGTGCAGAAATATTTATACACATCTCTTCCCACAGGCAATACACATGCCCATATTTGGCCACACAATACACATAAAGAGAACAATAGGTGTGGTCACACTTCCCTGAGGCTACCTGGCTACTTTGATGCAATCAGACATTAATCAGATTATACTCTTTGTTCTATGTCTCATAATAAAACACTTTATACAATAGACTTCCTTATCTTATAAAGGAGTCTCTGTAATAGGATTATCTATTAGCCTAGTAGCTGTGATATTCTGAGCCAATATATTCTGTAGAGCATAAAACAACATATCTACAGTACAGCAATGTGATCATATTTTAACCATAATAATTAAATAACCATAAAACAGGGTAAAACAGTGATGGGTTCCGTTACACTCTCCCTCTCTCCCTCCCTCTTTCATCTCTTTCTGTGTCTCTCCCTGCCTCTCTTTCATCTATCTGTGTCTCTCCCTCGCTTGCTCTTTTCTCTCCCTCTATTTCATCTCTGTGTCTCTCCCTCCCTCTATTTTATCTCTGTGTCTCCCTCCCTCTATTTCATCTCTCCCTCTCCTCTCTCCCTCCCTATATTTCATCTCTCTGTGTCTCTCCCTCGCTAGCTCTCTCTCCCTCCCTCTATTTCATCTCTCTCTGTGTCTCTCGCTCGCTCTCTCCCTCCCTCTGTCATCTCTCTATTTCTCGCCTTTGATCGCTCTCTCTCCCTCTATTTCATCTCTCTCTGTTTCTCTCCCTCCCTCTTTCATCTCGCTGTGTCTCTCCCTCGCTCGCTCCCTCCCTCTCTTTCATCTCTCTCTGTTTCTCGCCCTCCCTCTCCGTCCCTCTATTTCATTTCTGTCTCTCCCTCCCTCCTCCCCTATTTCATCTCTCTCTGTTTCTCTCCCTCCCTCTATTTCATCTC
>JAPZIH010000859.1:81037-145976 GCA_027410445.1 Discoglossus pictus | reverse complement strand
CTGACACCAGATAACACAAAGGTAAATATACTGTAATATAGAGCATTATATACAGTACAGTGTGTCCATATCTGACACCAGATAACACATAGGTACATATACTGTAATATAGAGCATTATATACAGTACAGTGTGTCCATATCTGACACCAGATAACACAAAGGTACATATACTGTAATATAGAGCATTATATACAGTACAGTGTGTCCATATCTGACACCAGATAACACAAAGGTACATATACTGTAATATAGAGCATTATATACAGTACAGTGTGTCTATATCTGAACCAGATAAGCATAGGTACATATACTGTATATAGAGCATTTATACAGTACAGTGTGTCTATATCTGACACCAGATACATAAGGTACATTACTGAAATAGAGCATTATATACAGTACAGTGTGTCTATATCTGACACCAGATAACACAAAGGTACATATACTGTAATATAGAGCATTATATACAGTACAGTGTGTCTATATCTGACACCAGTAACACATAGGTACATATACTGTAATAGAGCATTATATACAGTACAGTGTGCTATATTCTGACACCAGATAACACAAAGGTACATATACTGTAATATAGCATTGTATACAGTACAGTGTGTCATATCTGACACCAGATAACGCATAGGTACATATACTGTAATACAGAGCATGTATCAGTACAGTGTGTCATATCTGACACCAGATAACAAAAGGTACATATACTGTAATATAGAGCATTATATACAGTACAGTGTGTCCATATCTGACACCAGATAACGCATAGGTACATATACTGTAATATAAGCATTATATACAGTACAGTGTGTCTATCTGACACCAGATAACAAAGGTACATATACTGTAATATAGAGCATTATATACAGTACAGTGTGTCTATATCTGACACCAGATAACACATAGGTACATATACTGTAATATAGAGATTATACAGTACAGTGTGTCTATATCTGACACCAGATAACGCATAGGTACATATTACTGTAATATAGAGCATTATATACAGTACAGTGTGTCTATATCTGACACCAGATAACCATAGGTACATATACTGTAATATAGAGCATTTATACAGTACAGTGTGTCTATATCTGACACCAGATAACATAGGTACATATACTGTAATATAGAGCATTATATACAGTACAGTGTGTCTATATCTGACACCAGATAACACAAGGTGCATATACTGTAATATAGAGCATTATATACAGTACAGTGTGTCTATATCTGACACCAGATAACACAAAGGTGCATATACTGTAATATAGAGCATTAATACGTACAGTGTGTCATATCTGACACCAGATAACACAAGGTACATATACTGTAATATAGAGTGTTATATACAGTACAGTGTGTTATATCTGACACCAGATAACACATAGGTACATATACTGTAATATAGAGCATTGTATACAGTACAGTGTGTCTATACTGACACCAGATAACCATAGGTACATATACTGTAATATAGAGCATTATATACAGTACAGTGTTATATCTGACACCAGATAACGCATAGGTTACATATAACTGTAATATAGAGCATTATATACAGTACAGTTGTCTATATCTGACATCAGATAACCATAGGTACATATACTGTAATATAGAGCATTATATACAGTACAGTGTGTCTATATCTGACACCAGATAACCATAGGTACATATACTGTAATATAGAGCATTATATACAGTACAGTGTGTCTATATCTGACACCAGATAACACATAGGTACATATACTGTAATATAGAGCATTATATACAGTACAGTGTGTCTATCTGACACCAGATAACACAATAGGTGCATATACTGTAATATAGAGCATTATATACAGTACAGTGTGTCCATATCTGACACCAGATAACGCAAAGGTACATATACTGTAATATAGAGCATTATATACAGTACAGTGTGTCTATATCTGACACCAGATAACACATAGGTACATATACTGTAATATAGAGCATTATATACAGTACAGTGTGTCCTATATCTGACACCAGATAACACAAAGGTACATATACTGTAATATAGAGCATTATATACAGTACAGTGTGTCTATATCTGACACCAGATAACACATAGGTACATATACTGTAATATAGAGCATTATATACAGTACAGTGTGTCTATATCTGACACCAGATAACACAGGTACATATACTGTAATATAGAGCATTATATACAGTACAGTGTGTCTATATCTGACACCAGATAACACATAGGTACATATACTGTAATATAGAGCATTATATACAGTACAGTGTGTCTATATCTGACACCAGAAAACACATAGGTACATATACTGTAATATAGAGCATTATTACAGTACAGTGTGTCATATCTGACACCAGATAACACATATGTACATATACTGTAATATAGAGCATTATATACAGTACAGTGTGTCTATATCTGACACCAGATAACACATAGGTACATATACTGTAATATAGAGCATTATTATACAGTACAGTGTGTCTATATCTGACACCAGATAACGCATAGGTACATATACTGTAATATAGAGCATTATATACAGTACAGTGTGTCTATATCTGACACCAGATAACACATAGGTACATATACTGTAATATAGAGCATTATATACAGTACAGTGTGTCTATATCTGACACCAGATAACACATAGGTACATATACTGTAATATAGAGCATTATATACAGTACAGTGTGTCTATATCTGACACCAGATAACACATAGGTACATATACTGTAATATAGAGCATTATATACAGTACAGTGTGTCTATATCTGACATCAGTAACGCATAGGTACATATACTGTAATATAGAGCATTATATACAGTACAGTGTGTCTATATCTGACACCAGATAACAAAGGTACATATACTGTAATATAGAGCATTATATACAGTACAGTGTGTCTTATCTGACACCAGATAACGCATAGGTACATATACTGTAATATAGAGCATTATATACAGTACAGTGTGTCTATATCTGACACCAGATAACACAAAGGTACATATACTGTAATATAGAGCATTGTATACAGTACAGTGTGTCCATATCTGACACCAGATAACGCATAGGTACATATACTGTAATATAGAGCATTATATACAGTACAGTGTGTCTATATCTGACACCAGATAACACAAAGGTGCATATACTGTAATATAGAGCATTATATACAGTACAGTGTGTCTATATCTGACACCAGATAACACAAAGGTGCATATACTGTAATATAGAGCATTATATACAGTACAGTGTGTCTATATCTGACACCAGATAACACATAGGTACATATACTGTAATATAGAGTATTATATACAGTACAGTGTGTCCATATCTGACACCAGATAACACATAGGTACATATACTGTAATATAGAGCATTATAACAGTACAGTGTGTCTATATCTGACACCAGATAACGCATAGGTACATATACTGTAATATAGAGCATTATATACAGTACAGTGTGTCCATATCTGACACCAGATAACGCAAGTTAATATACTGTATATAGAGCATTATATACAGTACAGTGTGTCTATATCTGACACAGATAACACATAGGTACATATACTGTAATATAGAGCATTATATACAGTACAGTGTGTCTATATCTGACACCATAACACATAGGTACATATACTGTAATATAGAGCATTATATACAGTACAGTGTGTCTATATCTGACACCAGATAACACATAGGTACATATACTGTAATATAGAGCATTATATACAGTACAGTGTGTCTATATCTGACACCAGATAACACATAGGTGCATATACTGTAATATAGAGCATTATATACAGTACAGTGTGTATATCTGACACCAGATAACGCAAAGGTACATATACTGTAATATAGAGCATTATATACAGTACAGTGTGTCTATATCTGACACCAGGTAACATAGGTACATATACTGTAATATAGAGCATTGTATACTGTACAGTGTGTCTATATCTGACACCAGATAACACAAAGGTACATATACTGTAATATAGAGCATTATGTACAGTACAGTGTGTCATATCTGACACCAGATAACACAATAGGTACATATACTGTAATATAGAGCATTATATACAGTACAGTGTGTCTATATCTGACACCAGATAACACAAAGGTAAATATACTGTAATATAGAGCATTATATACAGTACAGTGTGTCCATATCTGACACCAGATAACACATAGGTACATATACTGTAATATAGAGCATTATATACAGTACAGTGTGTCTATATCTGACACCAGATAACGCATAGGTACATATACTGTAATATAGAGCATTATATACAGTACAGTGTGTCTATATCTGACACCAGATAACACATATGTACATATACTGTAATATAGAGCATTATATACAGTACAGTGTGTCTATATCTGACACCAGATAACACATAGGTACATATACTGTAATATAGAGCATTATATACAGTACAGTGTGTCTATATCTGACACCAGATAACGCATAGGTACATATACTGTAATATAGAGCATTATATACAGTACAGTGTGTCTATATCTGACACCAGATAACACATAGGTACATATACTGTAATATAGAGCATTATATACAGTACAGTGTGTCCATATCTGACACCAGATAACACAAAGGTACATATACTGTAATATAGAGCATTATATACAGTACAGTGTGTCTATATCTGACACCAGATAACACATAGGTACATATACTGTAATATAGAGCATTATATACAGTACAGTGTGTCTATATCTGACACCAGATAACACATAGGTACATATACACCAGATAACACATAGGTACATATACTGTAATATAGAGCATTATATACAGTACAGTGTTGTCTATATCTGACACCAGATAACACATAGGTACATATACTGTAATATAGAGCATTATATACAGTACAGTGTGTCTATATCTGACACCAGATAACACATAGGTGCATATACTGTAATATAGAGCATTATATACAGTACAGTGTGTCTATATCTGACACCAGATAACGCATAGGTACATATACTGTAATATAGAGCATTATATACAGTACAGTGTGTCTATATCTGACACCAGATAACACATAGGTACATATACTGTAATATAGAGCATTATATACAGTACAGTGTGTCTATATCTGACACCAGATAACGCATAGGTACATATACTGTAATATAGAGCATTATATACAGTACAGTGTGTCTATATCTGACACCAGATAACACATAGGTACATATACTGTAATATAGAGCATTATATACAGTACAGTGTGTCCATATCTGACACCAGATAACGCATAGGTACATATACTGTAATATAGAGCATTATATACAGTACAGTGTGTCATATCTGACACCAGATAACACATAGGTGCATATACTGTAATATAGAGCATTATATACAGTACAGTGTGTCTATATCTGACACCAGATAACACATAGGTACATATACTGTAATATAGAGCATTATATACAGTACAGTGTGTCCATATCTGACACCAGATAACGCATAGGTACATATACTGTAATATAGAGCATTATATACAGTACAGTGTGTCTATATCTGACACCAGATAACGCATAGGTACATATACTGTAATATAGAGCATTATATACAGTACAGTGTGTCTATATCTGACACCAGATAACGCATAGGTACATATACTGTAATATAGAGCATTATATACAGTACAGTGTGTCTATATCTGACACCAGATAACACAAAGGTACATATACTGTAATATAGAGCATTATATACAGTACAGTGTGTCTATATCTGACACCAGATAACGCATAGGTACATATACTGTAATACAGAGCATTGTATACAGTACAGTGTGTCTATATCTGACACCAGATAACACATAGGTACATATACTGTAATATAGAGCATTATATACAGTACAGTGTGTCTATATCTGACACCAGATAACACAAAGGTACATATACTGTAATATAGAGCATTATATACAGTACAGTGTGTCTATATCTGACACCAGATAACGCATAGGTACATATACTGTAATATAGAGCATTATATACAGTACAGTGTGTCTATATCTGACACCAGATAAACCAAAAGGTACATATACTGTAATATAGAGCATTATATACAGTACAGTGTGTCTATATCTGACACCAGATAACACAAAGGTACATATACTGTAATATAGAGCATTATATACAGTACAGTGTGTCTATATCTGACACCAGATAACACAGGTACATATACTGTAATATAGAGCATTATATACAGTACAGTGTGTCTATATCTGACACCAGATAACACATAGGTACATATACTGTAATATAGAGCATTATATACAGTACAGTGTGTCTATATCTGACACCAGATAACACAAAGGTACATATACTGTAATATAGAGCATTATATACACTACAGTATGTCTATATCTGACACCAGATAACACAAAGGTACATATACTGTAATATAGAGCATTATATACAGTACAGTGTGTCTATATCTGACAGCAGATAACACATAGGTACATATACTGTAATATAGAGCATTATATACAGTACAGTGTGTCTATATCTGACACCAGATAACACAAAGGTACATATACTGTAATATAGAGCATTATATACAGTACAGTGTGTCCATATCTGACACCAGATAACCCATAGGTACATATACTGTAATATAGAGCATTATATACAGTACAGTGTGTCGATATCTGACACCAGATAACGCATAGGTACATATACTGTAATATAGAGCATTATATACAGTACAGTGTGTCTATATCTGACACCAGATAACGCATAGGTACATATACTGTAATATAGAGCATTATATACAGTACAGTGTGTCCATATCTGACACCAGATAACACAAAGGTACATATACTGTAATATAGAGCATTATATACAGTACAGTGTGTCTGTATCTGACACCAGATAACGCATAGGTACATATACTGTAATATAGAGCATTATATACAGTACAGTGTGTCTATATCTGACACCAGATAACGCATAGGTACATATACTGTAATATAGAGCATTTTATACAGTACAGTGTGTCTATATCTGACACCAGATAACACAAAGGTACATATACTGTAATATAGAGCATTATATACAGTACAGTGTGTCTATATCTGACACCAGATAACGCATAGGTACATATACTGTAATATAGAGCATTATATACAGTACAGTGTGTCTGTATCTGACACCAGATAACGCATAGGTACATATACTGTAATATAGAGCATTATATACAGTACAGTGTGTCTATATCTGACACCAGATAACGCATAGGTACATATACTGTAATATAGAGCATTTTATACAGTACAGTGTGTCTATATCTGACACCAGATAACACAAAGGTACATATACTGTAATATAGAGCATTATATACAGTACAGTGTGTCTATATCTGACACCAGATAACGCATAGGTACATATACTGTAATATAGAGCATTATATACAGTACAGTGTGTCCATATCTGACACCAGATAACACATAGGTACATATACTGTAATATAGAGCATTATATACAGTACAGTGTGTCTATATCTGACACCAGATAACGCATAGGTACATATACTGTAATATAGAGCATTATATACAGTACAGTGTGTCTATATCTGACACCAGATAACACATAGGTACATATACTGTAATATAGAGCATTATATACAGTACAGTGTGTCTATATCTGACACCAGATAACACAAAGGTACATATACTGTAATATAGAGCATTATATACAGTACAGTGTGTCTATATCTGACACCAGATAACACAAAGGTACATATACTGTAATATAGAGCATTATATACAGTACAGTGTGTCTATATCTGACACCAGATAACGCATAGGTACATATACTGTAATATAGAGCATTATATACTGTACAGTGTGTCTATATCTGACACCAGATAACGCATAGGTACATATACTGTAATATAGAGCATTATATACAGTACAGTGTGTCTATATCTGACACCAGATAACACAAAGGTACATATACTGTAATATAGAGCATTATATACAGTACAGTGTGTCTATATCTGACACCAGATAACACAAAGGTACATATACTGTAATATAGAGCATTATATACAGTACAGTGTGTCTATATCTGACACCAGATAACACATAGGTACATATACTGTAATATAGAGCATTATATACAGTACAATGTGTCTATATCTGACACCAGATAACACAAAGGTACATATACTGTAATATAGAGCATTATATACAGTACAGTGTGTCTATATCTGACACCAGATAACGCATAGGTACATATACTGTAATATAGAGCATTATATACAGTACAGTGTGTCTATATCTGACACCAGATAACGCATAGGTACATATACTGTAATATAGAGCATTATATACAGTACAGTGTGTCTATATCTGACACCAGATAACCCATAGGTACATATACTGTAATATAGAGCATTATATACAGTACAGTGTGTCCATATCTGACACCAGATAACGCATAGGTACATATACTGTAATATAGAGCATTATATACAGTACAGTGTGTCTATATCTGACACCAGATAACACAAAGGTACATATACTGTAATATAGAGCATTATATACAGTACAGTGTGTCTATATCTGACACCAGATAACGCATAGGTACATATACTGTAATATAGAGCATTATATACAGTACAGTGTGTCTATATCTGACACCAGATAACGCATAGGTACATATACTGTAATATAGAGCATTATATACAGTACAGTGTGTCTATATCTGACACCAGATAACGCATAGGTACATATACTGTAATATAGAGCATTATATACAGTACAGTGTGTCTATATCTGACACCAGATAACGCATAGGTACATATACTGTAATATAGAGCATTATATACAGTACAGTGTGTCTATATCTGACACCAGATAACGCATAGGTACATATACTGTAATATAGAGCATTATATACAGTACAGTGTGTCTATATCTGACACCAGATAACCCATAGGTACATATACTGTAATATAGAGCATTATATACAGTACAGTGTGTCCATATCTGACACCAGATAACGCATAGGTACATATACTGTAATATAGAGCATTATATACAGTACAGTGTGTCTATATCTGACACCAGATAACACATAGGTACATATACTGTAATATAGAGCATTATATACAGTACAGTGTGTCTATATCTGACACCAGATAACGCATAGGTACATATACTGTAATATAGAGCATTATATACAGTACAGTTTGTCTATATCTGACACCAGATAACACAAAGGTACATATACTGTAATATAGAGCATTATATACAGTACAGTGTGTCTATATCTGACACCAGATAACGCATAGGTACATATACTGTAATATAGAGCATTATATACAGTACAGTGTGTCTATATCTGACACCAGATAACACATAGGTACATATACTGTAATATAGAGCATTATATACAGTACAGTGTGTCTATATCTGACACCAGATAACGCATAGGTACATATACTGTAATATAGAGCATTATATACAGTACAGTGTGTCTATATCTGACACCAGATAACACATAGGTACATATACTGTAATATAGAGCATTGTATACAGTACAGTGTGTCTATATCTGACACCAGATAACACAAAGGTACATATACTGTAATATAGAGCAGTATAATCTCAGTAGAAATCAGTAGATATTATAATATTAATGACACTGAATATGGCTGTAGGAGTAAAAAAGATAGGTATTAGTTAAGCTCGCTGTTTATCTAAGGTTTTTGGGAGAAAAAAAAACAGTAAATGTAATTGAGAAGCAAAGGTCAGAAGTAAAAGGTCAGATGTCCAGGTCCACCTATTGACTACCTTACAGTACAGTGTGTTTTTATATAATTCACCAGAGCTCAGTATCACAGTATATATATATATATATATATATATATATATATATATATATATATGTATATATATATATATATATATATATATATATATATATATATATACATTACAGTATCAGTATATATACATTGCAGTAGCAGTGTATATACATTGCTTTCTTGTAAGTTTCTGTTTGACACCTGAGGAAGAGAGAAGAGTTAACACTATAATAAGGAAGTAAAATACTTTCCAAGTTCACTGTCACTCTCAGACATGAGTAAAACCGTGCGAGACGTGCTGGTCCGTACCCTGGAGGATTTGGGGGAATTAGGGTTCAAAAGGTTTAAGAGAAAGCTGAATGAGTGGGAAGTTGAGAAGGGTCACAATAAGATCCCCAAAAGTCGTCTGGAGAATAAGGACGAGGATGATGTTGCAGATGTCATCCTGGATTATTACCGGGATTCCTATGGGATTGCAGTGGTGTGCGGGGTACTGGACGCCATAGACCAGAAGAAAGCGAGAGATGCCCTCATGGAGGAGCTGAAAGCAGGTAAGAGACCCCTAACAAGCCTCTAATAGTTTAGGTTTTTTTATTCTGAACTAAATAAAAATATAATAAATATATATATAAATAAATATATACTAAATATATTTAAAAAAACAATATAAAATAATAAATATATAAAAAGGGATAAATATAATAAAATAAATATATAAATAATAAATATTGAAATAAATACATAAAAAAACAATATAAAAAGAAAGCTAAATGAAATGTCTCATAAAAGAAGCATAAACGGCCTAGATCTCAAAAAACAGAATAAACCAAGAAAATAACAATAAATAATAAATCAAACAAACCAACAACGTTTACTTTACCAAAAAGGATCCTTAAATTACAATGCAATGTGCCCTCAATAGTATATTTCTGTAGCACCTAGATATATATATTGCATAGGAATTAGTTACTTTGCGCCTTTCAGAAGGAATGTGGAAAGGAAAGTGAAAGTTAGTTAACCCCTTCAGGACAGTGGGATTTCCTCTGTAGTTCACTGTGTTAGACTCTGTGAGTCAATAGGCGTACGGCAACTAAAAAGGAAATGGGGGAGAGAAAAGCCGATATACTATATATCTACATTGATGATATTGTATTTGATTTTCCCGCCCAGGCGGAAGATCTTGTTAATTAACCACTGTAGTCTAATTTTTAATGAGCGAAGGGGCTGTGAGAGGAGATAAGGGGCTGTTCAAGAAGAATGGAAGGGGTTGTTAGAGGAGGGTAGGGGGACAGTGTATAAAATACATCATGGGCAGTGACCTTTATGCTGCCCCCATATATCCATGACAGGTTTGGCCTGAATTAACCCTGTGTCTCTTTTTACCTTCTGCATTTTCAGTGTCTATATTTGTACCATATAAAGGCAATGGGCCATCTCAAGGAGCAACTTCTTCAGGTAGCCAAATAATATCACCTGGGTATGAGAGAAGTCTGGATGTGTTTAGAAAAGTGATAGAGCTGGGAAAAGAGAGGGGAGAGGGGCCGTGAGAGAAGGGGAAGGGGCTATGAGAGGCAGATAAGGTAAATGGACTCTGTTAAAAGGTGGGAGATGGCAGAGGGCTGATAAAGAAGGGTGGATGTGACAGGAGGGTTTGGAATATGATTTAAAGAAGATAAGAGGCAGAGAGAAAGGAGGGGCTGTGACAATGAGGGAAGGGGCGGAGAGAGAAGGAGGATAATGGGATGTGAGGGAGTGAAGTGACTTTGAGAAGAAGGGAAAGTGTATGTTAGAGAAGAAGACAAGGGGAAGGGGCTGTTAGAGAAGGGGAAGGGGCTGTTAGAGAAGGGGAAGGGGCTGTTAGAGAAGGGCCTGTGAGAGTTGTCAGCGCAGGCTGTGGTGAGGAGGGGTCATATGAGGACAGGTGCCCTGGTCATTACACTAAGGCTTCTCTCCACCTCTCCTTACAGATGAACATTTCATAGACAGACACCGCCTGGCTCTGATTGACAGGATGTCCTCAGTGGATCCACTTCTGGATGAGCTCCTACAAGAGAAGATGGTGACCCCGGAGCAGTATGATACAGTGCGCACTAAGGATATCTCTCAAAATAAGATGAGAGAGCTCTATAGATATGTCAGAGCCTGGGGAACCTCAGACAAAGACACCTTCTACCGGATCCTAAAGAGTAAAAATGCTCTACTCATCAGTGATCTGGAAGGGCACTGAACATCATTAGACTGTAAGCTCTTTGGCCACGGGCCAGTATTCTCATATCTGATGCTACAAAGATTGTCAGCTCTCCAGGCGGGGATCCTGTTTCTGCAATGTTGTTTCTTATACCAAAATATAAAGATCCATTCTGACTCATTACCCCTCACTACCGGTATAATCACCTGTCTGGCAGTAATGTGAAGAGGGGGCAAATGTGGCAAATAAATATATTTTACTCATCTCTTTTTTATTTGATTCATACTCATACTCATCTGGACAGGCTCACACAGTGCTGGCTCCATATTCAAAGTAGGGTGACCTACTGACTGCACATAATCAGGACAGGCTCACACAATGCTGGCTCCCTATTCAATGTAGGGTGACCTACTGGCTGCACATTATCAGGACAGGCTCACACAATGCTGGCTCCCTATTCAATGTAGGGTGACCTCCTGACTGCACATTATCAGGACAGGCTCACACGGTGCTCAGTGTATATATAATGTAGAGTAACTTCCTAAATGCACTCTATGTGTTGTGTACTCTTCCTGTTGATATCTAGTAGGATTTACTGTGAGTGTTTGACACATGTAGCCGAAAAAAATTAAGAATAACATAGAGGTGGCAGAGTGTGGAGATAAACAGGAAGTAATGAGAACAGGAAGTCAGTAAAAGAAGTTAAATGGAATCTGCAGTCAGAATTTTTCTATACAGTATTTTGTAAATCTTAGCTTGACAATGGGTTCAAATACATTTAGAAAGAAACAAGTACACGCAGCCTTTGTATTTTAGGTTTTATCTCAAATTATTATTTACTACAGACATCCATTTTGTTTAGTTAGATGCCTTTCACTTTCTCAATAGGTTTTGGGTATAAGTGGTCCACTCACAGATTGAAGTATAACTACATACAGACCGTGCTAGCTTAATGTACTGCGCTGGCAAAAATTACATATAAATGACAGGCTGTGTTTTATTTTATTTTCTCAAACCATTTTCTCTATTTTCAAGTGTAATTCTTCAAAACAGTATATTTTAAAAATCTGACCAGAGATAGACAAGCATGCCCCTCTCTTCTCTTCGAGTATACTTCCTGCCTGATCTGTGCCTGGAGAGCCACCAACTAATCCATAGTTAGATCCTTAGGCATAATAGCTCTCCACTTTTGAAACCTTCCGGACACCTCATCATTCTAGGTAGCCATCCGGCTGCTGAGATAACACCTTCAGTTGGGCTTGATAAGGCTGTAATGGCCAAACCTACCCAGCAGATCTTTCAGGTTCTTTTGATCCCTTCACCAAGGCAGCAGATGTCTCTTAAATCGTCTTCCTTGGATGCAGCATTTAATACTGTGAGCACACAATCAGCATACAGGATACTACATCTGGACAAGTGGTGCTGGAACTGCTGGTATCAACCATCACAGCAAACTTTACTAACTAAATTACTTAAACTGACTCTCTACATAACAGTTACTGACTAGCAGTGGCACTTTCAGTTTGCATTTAAACTGTCATCAGGGAAAGTGGACACAGAATCTAACATCATAAGTTAAACATATATAGAGAAGCAACATGACATACAGTAAATAACATAAATAGGGTAATCAACATTTCATAAAAAAATATTAAATAACTTTTATAACTACTGAACCCAAAGGGTGGTCAAGGGGATCATGACACAGACCACTAATGGACCCTCAGAATGACCACAGGAACACCAGAATCACTAACCATAGTAATAGAATTACCGGTTGTAATTCTTCCTAGGTAGATGTAGAATTATTAACCCCTATTATCAGGGTCTCCCTTCCGTCAATAATGAGCACACACTTACATTATGTATGACATCTTGAGCAACCGTTATTAGCCAAACATTCAACAATCTTATACACATGGGTCACCCCTAATAACCAAGCATCCTCAATCCTTTTTCCTCTGTCTATGTTACCCACCTGTCAATCAATGCTGTCAGCTTTTCTAACCACCCCTGTGGTGCTGGAGCCTAACCAGCTTGTGGCAAAAACCAGCCACCTAGTCTTATTACAAAGACATTGTGTTATTGATATGTGTTAATATACAGAGAGCAGGGTGTAATACACAGAGCTAGAGGGTAGGGCAGGGAAAGGTTTAACCTTAGCCCTACTAGAGCCATGGGGGATTACTTGGTAGCTATCTGGTAGACCTCGTGGAGACAGATAGGACAAAGAGAGGGATGATCCTATCAATCTCTGTACTATATGGTAATGCCTGTTATTGTGTAAGAGTAGCCAGCTAGGCACCGGGAGATGTGTGATGTGACCGCAACTATTGTTCTCTCTCTCTGTACTGCGTGGCCAAATATGGGCATGTGTTTATTTACGTGTGTTGATTTCCTGTTTTCCCAAGATAAATATATATATATGTGGGTGAGAAAATAAAAAAGAAGAGGTGTTTTTTTTACTCCCAACTGTGTATCGTCCAGTATGGGGAGATTTGGATTATGAGACTGTACAATGCTTCTCTTAGATATTTTATAGTCTACCTGCGGAGATATTGAATGTAATATTGCATCTCCGCTACCCAGCTGAATAACTAATGGGACCTTTTGTCCTGGGTAGAGGTATTCACACTTTTATTTTCCCCTGTCAGGACTCTAGCTGTCCAGGGGACTATAATGGCTAGTTAGATCTTCCTACCCCTTCCGTGAATGAAAATTCCTGACTCCTTACGGTCATTTTGATGCCAAACATGATATGGGGATTCTCCTACATAACAGTACATATATAAGTTATCTATGTTATACTTATAGCACAAGCAACATTAAACCACAACATACAATATTAAACTACACATGCCATGCATGCAAGCATAATAATTATGAACCCACATATGCCAACAGGGAAACCCTAACAAACACATCCAGGGGGTACCACAATTATGATCACCATGCTCACAGGAAAATAGCAGTCCAGAAATAGTCCATATATCCATTTGTACAGTCCAGATATACATTGCAGGTGCATTGTTTGCCCTTAATGGGACCCCTTGTGGCCCGCACCCCATGCCCTCCCAGGGCACTGGTTGGTTGAATCAACCCCAAGAGACCCTCAGTGGTCCCTGGGTATGACAGACTGGGACAAAGAACTGTCAGGTATAAATACTTGACATAAATGGACAACATTTAAATCTTTGTGAAATTTACATATTTATCACCATATACATTACAAATGCATTACAAATAAAGGTTAATAATAACAATAATATATCCTGTGGAAATAAAAGTAAAAGGAATAAATCACATCACATGTGGCTTAACAATGGGGAATATCAAGATAAGGAGTAAAAATCACAAATCTTTCAGAAGAGCTATTGGATTGGCTGAAATAGAAAATAGAAAGTTAATTGCAGAGAAAAGTAACATTAAACCTAAAAAAATGTCTAAATATATTAATGGGAAAAAGTCCAGGAAAGAAAATATTGGAACCTTAAACTGTGAAACAGGATGACTGATAGTGACCAGGAAGTGGGATAAATAATTAATTATTTTATTCTGTATACACAAGGAAGATTTCCATGGTTAGGAACACGCAATAATAATAAGAATAACAATAATAATAATAATAAAATGTGGCTACACTACCTTCACCAAGTAATTGGTTAACGCAGGAAGAAATCCAAAAGTTTGGAAAAAATAAATGTTAATGAAGCCCCAGGTCCTGATGGAATACATCCAAGGGTACTGAGGGAACTGGGCTCTGCAATAGCCAAACCATTAAATCTAATTTTTCAAGATTCACTCAACAATGGGTCTCCACCAGATTACTGGAGAAAATCAGAGGTAATACATATATTTAAGAATGGAGTAAGAGCAAATCCAGGGAATTATAGACCTGTAAGCCTCACTTATTTAGTGGGAAAGCTTGTAGAAGGGTTAATAAGGGATAATATACAAGAATATGTCTATTTAAACAAGATTATAACTTGGAGTCAAAACAGATTTATGAGGGATAGGTCATGTCAAACAAACCTAGTTAGTTTCTATGAGGGGGTTATTAGGACCTTGGATCAAGGCAACTCAGTGGATGTAGTCGTTTTGGATTTTGCAAAGGCTTTTGATACAGTGCCACATGGAAGACTGTTGTGCAAACTAAGGGATGCAGTAAATGTCTGCTCATGTATTGAGAGCTAAGAGACAAGAAACAAAGGGTTGTGGTAAATGGAACATACTCAGATTGGACTAATGTGGGAAATGGGGTTCCTCAGGGTTCCCATCCAGGTCCTCTTAATTCATAATTATAAGAGAATAGCTGGGCTCTAACAAAAAATATAAATATGTAAATCTTCAATTATAAACAATTTTTTCATGGGTTATAACTTTGTGTTGATTTTACGAAAAATGTTTTGTTTGACATTTTTTATTTTAGGAGGCATAAATTTTCATGATTTACTGTTGATCCAAAAAAGTTGATTTATGTTGAATTTTGGAGCAGTTAAATGGGTTTTTTTTCCCCATCTGGATTTTTCTTAACTTGTAGGGAAACATTGACAGAATGGATTTGTTTGAAATTTGCTAACATAATAGTGTTTTTTTTTAGATATCTTAAGCCGTTTTTGAGGTAAAATAGATACATTTCTTATGTAATAAGCATGCGCAGTAGTGACTAATGCACGTGACCTACAGCCAGATTTCATGCAGTCTGATTGGTGAATTATGGTCAGTTTATGTTTTTAGTGGTGGTTCGTTTGTAATATCGATCAGTCGCTAGAGGTTGCAACCCTCTGAAATGTGAATTGTTTTATATATTGGTTCGGTAGAGCGAGGCAAACAAATGAAATAGGAAAAGCATTATAGTGGTTCAGCAGAGGGGAAGAGAATATAATATAGAGAAGGCTCCATGGTGGTTCACCAGATGGGGCGAGAGGTTGATATAGAAAAGGATAATAATGGCTCTCCCGATCTGACAAACAAATGGAATAGTAAAAGTTTTAGAGTGGTTCAGTAAAGGGAGAAAAAATATCATATAGAAAAGGGTGTATAGTTGTTCTCCAGATGGAACGAGAGGTTGATATAGGAAAGGCTATATAATGGTTCTAGATGTGGTGAGTGAATTAAATAGTAAAAGTTTTATAGTGGTTCAGTAGAGTGTGAAAGAATATAATAAAGGAAAGGTTTAAAAGGGGTTTACCATATGGGGCAAAAGGGAGATATAGTGAAGATTATATAGTGGTTCACTAGGTGGTGTGTGCAAATAACTCAACACACAGCCATTAATGTCTAAACCGTTGACAACAACAGTGAGTACACCCCTAAGTGGAAATTGGGCCCAAAGTGTCAATATTTTGTGAGGCCACCATTATTTCCCAGCACTGCCTTAACCCTCTTTTATATATTACATTTTTAATTATTGACACTTTGGGCCCAATTTGGACATTACCACTTAGGGGTGTACTCACTTTTGTTGCCAACGGTTTAGACATTAATGGCTGTGTGTTGAGTTATTTTGAGGGGACAGTAAATCTACACTGTTATACAGGTTGTACACTTACTACTTTACATTGTAGCAGAGGGGCATTTCCTCAGTGTTGTCACATGAAAAAATATAATAAAATATTTACAAAAATGTGAGGGGTGTACTTTCTTTTGTGAGATACTATAGATACTGTACATTATGTTACATACAAATACACACACACAGATACACACATATACTCATACATAGATACTGTACATTATGTTACACACAAATACACAATAATACAATGAATGGGAGGTCACAATCTGACTGTGTGTATATGTTCTTGTGTGTGTATACACTGTGTGAAAAGCAAGTGTGGATAAAATGTCCATGCGAATCATTACAAATTAGGTACATTAATGATACACCATATTATAATCACAGACTTATGATACTGTAAAGATCTTCAATCTTTCAAGTAGCATTTTACAAGAGAACAAACCAAGTATCCTACAAAAAGGGTTATCCTTCGCACCAGATAAAAGAACAAGGAATTTTTTACCTTTTTATTGATATGGAGAAATTTGTATGTAAGATAACATTGGAAAGACACTTTGCCAAAATCAACAAAGACAAAAAGCTCATGAATGAAAGTGTTTGTGAAGATGATGCCCATGGGGCAAAATGTGATTCTGAAGATCTTATCACACTAAATATACTGGGAGAACTAAATGGTGAAGATGTCAATACAGGTTCCTCATGCATTGTTCCGAATGAAATAGAAGAAGAATAAATTATTATACAGATTCACCATACAAAGCTACAATCGAAATCTGTCTATTCAATCGCAAAGGAATTATATTCCTGCTTTTAAGAAAATTATGATAAAATATGCTCAAAAAAACTTGACCCCAAAAATTCCAATTTAACTTTGAAAGAGAAAAAAGCATTAAAAGAGCTAGAAAAAAATACATCCATAATCATCAGACAAACGGACAAAAGGGGTGCAGTTGTCATTCAAGATAGATCGGATTACATTAAGGGAGCACGTAACCTCATTGATGACACAAGTACATATCATAAATTACAGAAGGACCCAACCAAAGAATATATGGCCAAGTATCACTTACTCATCTGTGGTGCAAAAAATAATGGAATCATTAATTAGAAATAATTCAACTATTTAGATATGAAATATCCTAAGATAGCCACATTGTACCATCTGTCAAATGTACATAAGGACCCAGTAAATCCCCCTGGGAGACCAATAATCTTGGGAATAGGGTCACTCACAGAACATTTGCCTGAATATGTTGATTCTTTTCTAAAACTAGAACATGTTTGAAATCTTATCTAAGAGATACAATACATCTACTAGAAATTGTGAAGGACATCACATGGAAAGATACTTATCGATGGGTTACTCTTGACGTGTCAGCATTGTACACCTCAATACTGCAAGATCTAGGTATTCTAGCAATCAAGCAATGCTTAGATACCAAAAATGATCTTGATGCTGTACAGAGATATTTTACCTTGGACAGGATTCATTACATACTAACGAATAACTATTTCATCTTTGAAGAAGAAGCTTTCTTACAAATTAGAGGTACAGCGATGGGGACTTGCTTTGCGCCCAGGTTCGCTAATCTATACATGGGTCAATGGGAAGACCAATAAATATGGAACGTGAATACTTATACGAAAAATATTGTCACCTGGTACAGGTTCATAGATGACAGTAATAATTTGGGAAGATACAGTTGGCATGCGTGCCTCAAACTTCTTTGCTTATGTCAACAATAATAGCATGAACCTGAAATTCACTTTCAATACAGACAGATTTGAGATCCCATTCCTGGATGTAGTATTGATGGGGGAAAGTCTGAATATCAATAAAAGACTCTTTAGCAAGCCCACAGACTCCAACGGGTACCTACATGCCAGGAATGGCCATAATCCTAGGTGGATCAAGAACATCCCGTATGGGCAATTCCAGCATTTAAAGAGAAATTGTTCCCACCAGAAGGATTTCGAGAAAGGGTTTGTCACTTATGAAGAAATTTAAGGAGAAGAAGTATAGCAAAGAGGTGGTGACAAAAGCGTATGAGAGAGTCAGAACAGTAGCCAGATGGGACCTTATAACAGGCAAAAACAAAAAGAAAAAAAGAGAATAACACAAATAATCAGATACTGTAGAGTGTAGATTCATCACACCATACAATAAAAGAGCAAAACATCTCTCCAAATGCTTAGAGAAGCTGTGGCCTATCCTCAAGGAGGATGAAATCCTCCAGGATATTCTACCGGAGCGTCCCACAATCACATTCAGAAAGAATAGAAATCTAAAGACCATTTTGGCATCAAGCGAACGAAAGAAAGTGAAAAGCATCAAACGTGAAAACTGGCTAAACACTACTACAGGTTGTCTTAGATGCGGAACTACCAATTGTGGAACATGCAGATTTCGTAAAAAGAGGAACAAACAAGTGATTGCTTCAACAAGCAAAAATAATAGTTTCGAGATTAAGCACGTAAGCAACTGCAAAACAGAGTTTGTGATATATGCAATAACTTGTATTATTATTATCTTTATTTATATCGCGCCAACATATTCCTTAGCGCTGTACAGGTGGTTAGTACATGGCAAAAAACAAACTTAACACCTTAAGAATGGAGGGCCCTGTTTTTGAGCATATAATCAAATGTACATAGAGCTTGTTTCCAAGACACGGACACACAAATGAAAAACTCGCAAACTTACAATCTAAGGGTTTAGGTGTGATACAAGAGGGTGACAAATACAAAAATGGCAACGTGAATGCAATTTGTTTAATCAATTGGAGGGGTCTGTGAGCTGTACTGTAGATTGTGGGTGTAAGTGTCAAAAGCAGTACGTTGGACAAACTAAAAGGACTCTCAAAAAGAGATTTTGGGAACACCAGTATAATGTTTCTAGACGGTGCCTTAAAAAAAAATTTGGGCACATATGGTACCACAATAAGGAGATGAGTGGTGTAACTGCTCAAGTGATCGATCACATCAAACATTGCAAATGTAGAGGTAATCATCTACTTAAATTACAAAGGAAATAAACTGAGTGGATCCACAAAATTAAACCCTGGAACCTGAGAGTCTAAATAGAAGAATAGATTTGGCAGCTTTCATAGAACGATAGAATGTCAAACACAGAGGGGATTTTAACTATATAAAGGCTTCTTTCAGGAGCCCACCACTGGCTACACCCACCTGCCCGCAGGTCCCCAAACACTCAAGATGTTTTGAAGTCAGGCTTTTCCATAAGCATATCTCCAAATAAATATTCTTCTTTTTTCCCTTTCATACTCACCACTACAAACATTACCACCGTTCAGGGTTTGCAGTTTTTCTGTGATATTGTATGTTTAGAGTGAGTTCCATTACACAACATGATAAATCATCCTATCACATGTTAAAGATTTTTTTTGTTTTTTCCAACTGATACATGCTATAACAAGAGGCCCAGTTTTGGTCCAACTTGCACTCATTTTCATCATCATCTTTTTCATAATTTTTCTCATCTAGAAGTATTTTCATTATTATTCTATCATTATTTTATTACATTATTTTTGTACTAGAGACTTGCCTGTCAAAAATGGCGGGGCAAAAAAAAAGTGTTGAAATGCTGTTTTCACACAATGTGAGTGTACTGGTGCCTCAACTATATAGACCCCTATAGCACACTAATGAACCCATGTAATAACACTATAAGTGCCATGAGGGTCATCCAGGACCCTCATGACACAAAGTGTAAGCACTATAACCCGGTCTCTTATGGGTGTCTATACAGACCCTCATAAGCCTCTATTTAACCCCATTAGTCCCATAAGGGTATATAAAGACCATCATGGGACAGTTAGAAGTAGTACCTCCAGTACTCTCATGACACTAAATACAAACACTACACTGCACTATACCCCCCAATAAACCATTAAATCTAAACTAGCACCCCTCTACACTAACCTATTAACACTTACACTACCTACCTACACTACCTACCTACCTGCTAATAAACCCACCCATCCCACTAATTACAGAAAATAATAAAACCTAACTCACAAAAAATAAAGACACAGAAAATAAAAAATTATACATTACAGAAAATAAAAAAACCTACATTACAACCCCCCACTACAGAAAAAAAAATTTACACACCTGAAAAGGAAATACATACAAAATATATACATTACATTATAATACAATACAAATAAAATACAATACCCACTATCTAAAATACATACATACCCCCTATCTAAAATACATTAAATCCTATCTAAAATACACACATACCCCCTATCTAAAATACATTAAATCCTATCTAAAATACATACATACCCCCTATCTAAAATACATTAAATCATATCTAAAATACACATATACCCTCCTTTCTAAAATACATTAAATCCTATCTAAAATACACATATACCCAATATCTAAAATACATTAAATCCTATCTACATACACACATACTCCTCTTTTTAACATACAATAAATCCTATCTACATACATACATACCCCCTATCTAACAATAAATTCTATCTAAAATACACAAAGTCTAAATCTAACCTAAAATAAAATAATTAAGACCACTTACCTTTGCAGATGTCCCTTCAGATTGCCCCCTAGGAAAAAAAACAAAAAAAAACAAATTAGTGCAACACACTACATAGAATAAATAAACATTTTAAATATTACAAATATTGAACTTTTTTCTAGTGGGGCAATCTGAAGGAATATCTGCAAAAGTAAGTGGTCTTAATTATTTTATTTTAGGTTAGATTTAGGGTTTGTGTATTTTAGATAGGATTTATTGCATGTTAGATAGAGGGGTATGTTTGTTTTCTAGACAGGATTTAATGCATTTTAGATAGGGGTATGTGTGCATGTAGGTAGGATTTTATGTATTTTAGATAGGGGGTATGTGTGTATTTTAGATAGGATTTAATGTATTTTAGATGGGGGGTATTGTGTTTTATTTGATTTGCATTGTATTGTAATGTATATATTTTGTATGTATTTCCTTTTCACGTGTGTAATTTGTTTTATTTTTTGTAGTGAGGGGTTGTAATGTAGTTTTTTTTATTTTCTGTAATGTAGATTTTTTTTGTGACCTAGATTTTTTTATTTTCTGTAATGTTGATTTTTTTATTTGTTGTGACTTAGGCTTTTTTATTTTCTTTGACTTAGGTTTTATTATTTTTTGTAAGTTAGGTTTTATTATTTTCTGTAATTAGTGGGATGGGAGGGTTTATTAGTGGGTAGGTAGGTAGTGTAAGTAGGTAGTGTAGTTGTTATTAGGTTAGTGTAGAAGGGGTTTAGTTTACATGTAATGGTTTATTGGGGGGGTATAGTGCAGTGTAGTGTTTGTACTTAGTGTCATGAGGGTCATTGAGGACCGTCATGGCACTTATCTGGTTAATGTTAGGGTTCTAACTGGCCCATAAGGGTCTTTATATACCCTTATGGGACTGATGGGGTTAAATAAAGGCTTATGAGGGTCTGTATAGACCACCATAAGAGACTGTGTTAAATAGGCTTTGATGGGGTTAAATAGGCCAAGTTAGGGTTCAATAGGCCCAGTTAGGGTTACATAGGTACTGTTATGGTTAAATGTCTACTGTTAGGATTAAATAGGCCCAGGGTTGGGTTAATGGGGTCTGTATTGAATCCTATGAGTGACAAGGTTATTTAATGGATTATGGGGTCTGTATAGACCCCCATGAGTTACAGGGTTAATAAAGGGATTATGGGGGACTGTATTGACTCCCATAGGTGACAGGGTTAATTAAGGGTTTATGGGGGTCTGTATTGACCCCTATGAGTGATAGGGATAATAATAGATTATGGGGGTCTGTATTGACCCCCCATGAGTGACAGAGTTAATGAAGGGATTATGGGGGTCTGTATTGACTCCTATGAGTGACAGGGTTAATTAATGGATTATGGAAGTCTGTATTAACCCCCATGAGTGACATGGCTCATTAAGGGTTTATGGGGGTCTGTATTGACCCCTATGAGTGCCAGGGTTAATTAAGGGCTGATGGGGTCTGTATTGACCCCTATAGGTGACAGGGTTAATTAAGAGCTTATGGGGGTCTGTATTGACCCCCATGACTGTCAGGGTTAATGAAGGGATTATGGGGGTCTGTATTGACCCCCATGAGTGTCAGGGTTATTTAAGGGATTATGGGGGTCTGTATTGACCCCCATAGGTGACAAGGTTAATTAAGGGTTTATGGGGGTCTGTATTGACCCCTATGAGTGTCAGGGTTAATTAAGGGATTATGGGGGTCTGTATTGACCACTATGAGTGACAGTGTTAATTAAGGGATTATGGGGGTCTGTATTGACCCCCATGAGTGACAGGGATAATTAAGGGCTGATGGAGTCTGTATTGACCCCTATAAGTGTCAGGGTTAATTAAGGGATTATGGGGGTCTGTATTGACCACTATGAGTGACAGTGTTAATTAAGGGATTATGGGGGTCTGTATTGACCCCTATAAGTGACAGTGTTAATTAATGGATTATGCGGGTCTGTATTGACCCCCATGAGTGTCAGGGTTAATTAAGGGATTATGGGGGTCTGTATGGACCACCATGAGTGATAGGGGTAATTAAGTGATTATGAGGGTCTGTATTGACCCCCATGAGTGACACGGTTCATTAAGAGTTTATGGGGGTCTGTATTGACCCCTGTGAGTGCCAGGGTTAATTAAGGGCTGATGGAGTCTGTATTGACCCCTATAGGTGACAGGGTTAATTAAGAGCTTATGGGGGTCTGTATTGACCCCCATGACTGTCAGGGTTAATGAAGGGATTATGGGGGTCTGTATTGACCCCCATGAGTGTCAGGGTTAATTAAAGGATTATGGGGGGTCTGTATTGACCCCCATAGGTGACAGGGTTGTTTAAGGGTTTGTGGGGGGCTGTATTGACCCCTATGAGTATCAGGGTTAATTAAGGGATTATGGGGGTCTGTATTGACCACTATGAGTGACAGTGTTAATTAAGGGATTATGGGGGTCTGTATTGACCCCCATGAGTGACAGGGATAATTAAGGGCTGATGGAGTCTGTATTGACCCCTATAGGTGACAGGGTTAATTAAGAGCTTATGGGGGTCTGTATTGACCCCCATAACTGTCAGGGTTAATGAAGGGATTATAGGGGTCTGTATTGACCCCTATGAGTGAGAGTGTTAATTAATGGATTATGCGGGTCTGTATTGACCCCCATGAGTGTCAGGGTTAATTAAGGGATTATGGGGGTCTGTATGGACCACCATGAGTGATAGGGGTAATTAAGTGATTATAGGGGTCTGTATTGACCCCATGAGTTAAAGGGTTAATTAAGGGATTATGGGGTCTGTATTGACCCCCATGAGTGACAGGGAAATTAAGGGATTATGGGGGTCTGTATTGACCTCCATGAGTGACAAGGGCAATTAAGTGATTATTGGGGTCTGTATTGACCACTATGAGTGACAGTGTTAATTAATGGATTGTGGGGGTCTGTAATGACCCCCATGAGTGACAGTGATAATTAAGGGCTGATGGAGTCTGTATTGACCCCTATAGGTGACAGAGTTAATTAAGAGTTTATGGGGGTCTGTATTGACCCCCATGACTGTCAGGGTTAATGAAGGGATTATCGGGGTCTGTATTGACCCCTATGAGAGACAGTGTTAATTAAGGGTTTATGGGGGTCTTTATTGACCCCCATTAGTGACAGGATAAAGTAAGGGATTATGGAGGTCTGTATTTACCCCCATGAGTGTCAGGGTTAATTAAGGGATTATGGGGGTCTGTACTGATCCCCATAGGTGACAGGGTTAATTAAGGGTTTATGGGGGTCTGTATTGACCCCCATGAGTGTCAGGGTTTATTAAGGGATTATGGCGGTCTGTATTGACCACTATGAGTGACAGTGTTAATTAATGGATTGTGGGGGTCTGTACTGACCCCCATGAGTGACAGGGATAATTAAGGGCTGATGGAGTCTGTACTGACCCCTATGAGTGACAGTGTTAATTAATGGATTATGCAGGTCTGTATTGACCCCCATGAGTGTCAGGGTTAATTAAGGGATTGTGGGGGTTTGTATGGAACACCATGAGTGATAGGGGTAATTAAGTGATTATGGGGGTCTGTATTGACCTCATAGGTGACAGGGTTAATTAAGGGTTTATTTTGGATTTGTATTGACCCCTATGAGTGACAGATTTAATTAATGGGTTATGGGGTTCTGTAATGACCCCCATGAGTGACAGGGATAATTAAGGGCTGATAAAGGCTGTATTGACCCCTATAGGTGACAGGGTTAATTAAGAGCTTATGGGGGTCTGTATTGACCCCCATGACTGTCAGGGTTAATGAAGGGATTATTGGGGTCTGTATTGACCCCTATGAGAGACAGTGTTAATTAAGGGTTTATGGGGGTCTTTATTGACCCCCATTAGTGACAGGGTAAAGTAAGGGATTATGGAGGTCTGTATTGACCCCCATGAGTGTCAGGGTTAATTAAGGGATTATGGGGGTCTGTACTGACCCCCATAGGTGACAGGGTTAATTAAGGGTTTATGGGGGTCTGTATTGACCCCCATGAGTGTCAGGGTTTATTAAGGGATTATGGCGGTCTGTATTGACCACTATGAGTGACAGTGTTAATTAATGGATTGTGGGGGTCTGTACTGACCCCCATGAGTGACAGGGATAATTAAGGGCTGATGGAGTCTGTATTGACCCCTATGAGTGACAGTGTTAATTAATGGATTATGCAGGTCTGTATTGACCCCCATGAGTGTCAGGGTTAATTAAGGGATTGTGGGGGTCTGTATGGACCACCATGATTGATAGGGGTAATTAAGTGATTTTGGGGGTCTGTATTGACCCCCATGACTTAAAGGGTTAATTAAGGGATTATGGGATCTGTATTGACCCCCATGAGTGACAGGGAAATTAAGGGATTATGGGGGTCTGTATTGACCTCCATGAGTGACAAGGGTAATTAAGTGATTATGGGGGTCTGTATTGACCTCATAGGTGACAGGGTTAATTAAGGGTTTATTTTGGATTTGTATTGACCCCTATGAGTGACAGATTCAATTAATGGGTTATGGGGTTCTGTATTGACTCCCATGAGTGAAAGGGTTAATGAAGGGCTTATGGGGGACTGTATTGACCCATATGAGTGACAGGGTTAATTAATAGATTTTGGAGGTCTGTATTAACCTCTATGAGTGACACGGTTCATTAAGGGTTTATGGGTGTCTGTATTGACCCCTGTAAGTGCCAGGGTTAATTAATGGATTATGGAGGTCTGTATTAACCCCCATGAGTGACAGGGTTAATTAAAGGTTTATGGGGCTCTTTATTGACCCCCATGAGTGACAGGGTAAAGTAAGGGATTATGGAGGTCTGTATTGACCCCCATGAGTGTCAGGGTTAATTAAGGGATTATGGGGGTCTGTATTGACCCCCATAGGTGACAGGGTTAATTAAGGGTTTATGGGGGTCTGTATTGACCCCCATGAGTGACAGGGTTAATTAAGGGCTGATGGAGCCTGTATTGACCCCCATAGGTGACAGGGTTAATTAAGAGCTTATGGGGGTCTGTATTGACCCCTTTTGAGTGACAGGGTTAATTAATGGATTATGCGGGTCTGTATTGACCCCCATGAGTTAAAGGGTTAATTAAGGGATTGTGGGGGTCTGTATGGACCACCATGAGTGACAGGGGTAATTAAGTGATTATGGGGGTCTGTATTGACCCCATGAGTTAAAGGGTTAATTAAGGGATTATGGGGTCTGTATTGAACCCCCATGAGTGACAGGGAAATTAAGGGATTATGGAGGTCTGTATTGACCTCCAAGAGTGACAAGGGTATTTAAGTGATTATGGGGTCTGTATTGACCCTATAGGTGACAGGGTTAATTAAGGGTTTATTGGGGATTTGTATTGACCCCCATGAGTGAAATATTTAATTAATGGATTATGGGGGTCTGTATTGACCCCTATGAGTGACAGGGTTAATTAATGGATTTTGGATGTCTGTATTAACCTCTATGAGTGTCAGGTTTAATTAAGGGTTTATGGGGTCTGTATTGACCCCCATGAGTGACAGGGTTGATGAAGGGCTTATGGGGGTTGTATTGACCCCTATGAGTGTCAGGGTTAATTTAGGGATTATGGGGGTCTGTATTGACCACTATGAATGACAGTGTTAATTAATGGATTGTGGGGGTCTGTATTGACCCCCATGAGTGACAGGGTTAATGAAGGGATTATGGGGGTCTGTATTGACCCCATGAGTTCCAGCGTTAATTAAGGGATTATGAACTCTGTATTGTCCCCATGAGTGACAGAGTTATTTAGGGCCTCATGGGGCTCTATACAGATAGGGTTAAAAAATGTTATCGCAGGTCCTTTGAGGACCTGCAAGGCAGGTAATTTGGATTAATGTGGGGACCCCCAGCATTGGGGGGTTCATTTTAGGTGCCAGTGGGTGTACTTAAAGTACCCCGCTGCCGGCCTTAACTGTTTGTGTGCCGTTGCCTTTATGGACCCGCGTCAGGAACTTGACACCTTTTAAATGCAGTAGGGCACACGATCGTGACCGCCGCTGCAAGGATTAATGTTGGGACAATGTCGGGGGTCCCCCATGGGCATCCGAGCATGAACTTAATATGGGCACACATCGGATCGGACCACCGTAGCAAGGGGTTAATGCGGGGCTCCGAGCTTATCTCGGATCTCTGCAAGGGGTAAATGTGGGGTTCTTGGCAAAGTTGTACGTGGCTGGCAGTATTTTGCGCGGCCTGGGGTCGTGGAGCCTCGTTTTCATTTTTTTCGGCCGCCATTTTTTCTCTCGCTTAGCCTATTTTCAAGTGCCGAAACTGGGGAATTTTGGGTTAAATTTGAGTATAACCTAACTTCTAGATATCCTGGCTGTCCCCCCGTGCTGTGGGTGAGTGTTTTTATTTTATTATTGTGTTTATCAGTGTGTCTTTCGTGTTTTGGGTTTGCGCAGTTCGGGGAGTTAGTGTGTTGTTTTGCAACCTCGGGTATTTTTATTTCTAAGTCCCGCGGCTCGTAATGTTGTCTCGCAGGCAATGAGGGAGAGGAGGAGGGGAAGACACAGGGGAGGGAGAGGAGGTGGGGCAGAGAGACACAGGGTAAGGAGAGGTGGAGGGGAAGAGAGACACAGGGTAAGGAGGGTAAGAGAGACACAGGGTAAGGAGAGGAGGAGGGGAAGAGAGACACAGGGGAGGGGGAGGAGGAGGGGAAGAGAGACACGGTAAGGAGGGGAAGAGAGACACAGGGTATGGAGAGGAGGAGGGAAAAAGAGACACAGGGGAGGGAGAGGAGGAGGGGAAGAGAGACACAGGGTAAGGAGGGACGCAGTTCTTGCGAGCTCACAAAGCGTGACAACGTCTCGCAGTTTGACAACTATTATATGTGATATGTATAAGAATAATCTTTTTATTAGCAATTATAAATCATTCCATTTTTTTTGCTTTGTTTTGTTGCTTGTGGCTGTATTATAATGTTAGGGAGCCTTGTTCTGGATTAGGTCTTTTTAGATTGGATGATCCGTTCCCTAGCAGCCAGGGAAGCAGGAAGTATACGCCCAGCACAATTTGGCGCCAATCCTTGTTTTTTAATAACCATCCTAGGAGCCTTTTCATTCCTGATCATGCAAAGCAGCAGGAATGAGGGTGACTTTTTCCTATTTTTTGCTTGCATTATATACCATTGAGAAATCCCTAGTTTCAAAGGTTGAAACGCGTTTGGTTATTTTTATTTTGTGCCATTGAGCATATATATATTTATATTTATATTTAATTAAACATTGTTTTCTAAAGTACTCATTCTAAGTGATTTAACAGTATTTTTTACTTCTGTATACTTTTTTATTCTGTTTTTATTTTTATTTTTTTCCATGTTATTTCCAAAACATTCGTTTTTTTATTTTATGCTGTTTTTCAACAAGCACTCACTGCGTATGTACTAGCTCCATATTATTGCCCAGTATTGCAGTGGCTGATATGTGAAGCATTTAATCCACTAATTCTAAGCACCTGCTTGGGGATTGCCTCAACCTCAACCCCCCATCCTACCATTGGACACAGGGGAGTGATTCCAACATTCGTCTTGGGACTCCACCACTTGGCACTTGGGCTAAGATCTACAGGAGGACTGTGGGCTTTTCTCTGGAGACTTCAAAGCTGCATACGTACCCCAGCAAGTTGAGGTTGTTAAATGTCAGTGCAATATATATTTTATTTTATGTTCAATAAATTGTCTGTAACACACTGTTGGCCTATTTGCGCTTCTCTCCCCCACATTCTCATTCTTTCGTTCCATACTTACTGGCACTCATGTGAACGGTGCCGAATTGTGGAGAAGCTGCATCCAGTCCAGGATTTGTGAAAGGTTTGAGATATTCCTTCCATCACAAATTGTCCAAGTCCCCTGAGTACCCAGCGTCAATACCATTTGGGCTGGACCCAATTCAGTCTGGGACAGTAACTGACATGTTACTCAGGTGGAATCATTCTTTATATCACCCCCCCCCCCCCCCCCACAGTTTTGTTTTTTATCAGTTATATTTTGGTTTATATTTCATGTTATATTATACACCGAAAGTTGTATCCAATTGTACTGTATACTTGTGGGGTTTGCATCTAGCGCTTCTTCACTGGGGGCTCAGTGGACCAGAGTTAGCTCCTATTCTTCTACTACTGTACATTATGTTACATACAAATACACATAGAGATACACACAATTACACATAGAGATACACACAAATACACATAGAGATACACACAAATACACATAGAGATACACACAATTACACACACACACAGATACACACAAATACACACGCAAAGATACTATACATTATGTTACATACAAATACACACAGAGATACACACAATTACACATAGAGATACACACAATTACACATAGAGATACACACAAATACACATAGAGATACACACAATTACACACACACACAGATACACACAAATACACACGCAGAGATACTGTACATTATGTTACATACAAAAACACACAGAGATACACACAATTACACATAGAGATACACACAAATACACATAGAGATACACACAATTACACACACACACAGATACACACAAATATTCACATATAGATGCTGTACATTATTTTACACACAAATACACACACATAGAGATACACACAAATACTCATACATAGGTACTGTACATGATGTTACACACAAATACACACGCAGAGATACTGTACATTATTTTACACACAAATACACACACATAGAAATACACACAAATATTCACATATAGATACTACACATTATGTTACACACAAATACACACACATAGAGATACACACAAATATTCACGCATCAATACTGTACATTATGTTACACACAAGTACACACACAGATACACACAAATATTCACACATAGACACTGTATATTATGTTACACACAAATATACACATAGAGATACACACAAATACTCATACATAGACACTGTACATTATGTTACACACAAATACACAATAATACAATGAATGGGAGGCCACAAGCTGAATGTGTGTATATGTTCTTGTGATACTCAATATTATAAACACAGACAGAAATCCTGAGATATTCAGCATTGATTGTTTGGTTCCTTTATGCTATTGTGTGACTCAGTGTGCTAATTTGCAGCTCAGGATGATAGATAACGGTGGGGGAGGGGATGTAACTGCACAATAACCTTAGGGGACACGTTTTGCCACCACAGACAAGCAAGTAACGCTAATGAGCACATCAAAGTGGCAAATTAGTACGCGGGAGCCACTATATAACAATGTAGCACAAACAATGCAGATTATCTATAGCTTGTATAAAAAAATGGATTTTGGGGTGACAGTCAATTTAAAGACTTTGATGAATTGTTATTTGCACTTTTACACCACATCTTATTGACATCAAACAGGAAGGAGCCTTAGATGTTGAGATATAATAGATAGTGGGAAGTTGTTATAAGACAGTAATGATGATGACCATATAATAGGATCTAATAATAGGTGGTATATTAAAGTTTTATTGTATCGCCCGTTACTCCTTGTAGTTCTCTCAAACAGGAAAGATCACACTAAGGTGTCTCACACAAGCATGTTGCAATCACGCGTGTACAATCACACGTGCAAGGACCTCCTCTGTTACACGGCTCTTACTCTAAATTCTGTGAACTCCATGTTTGTCTGGTTTATTCATCATGGACGGAGGGGGTAAGGTGAGTAACAAAGTAACAAACAGATCACTCTCAGAATAACACGGCCTATAAAGATAAAGCAAAGTTACTGTGAAGAAAATGATCAACAATAAAAAAAGTCATGTTTACTTATAGTTTTTCATCCATTTCCAATCAGAAGTTCTAGAAACTTCATAAGATACTTGAAAAGAAGGGACATGCGTCCCAAATAATGATAAACTACAAATACTCTGGTAAATACTTATTATTATTTATTAAATAATGATTTGTCACCCAGATCCCAGCAATCGAACAGTTTGCTGTCTCCCGGGGTGCTCAGGTTCGGCATGTTGTGGATCGGGTAGATAAATTATTGGGGGGGCTGGAAATGAACCAGCGGTCTTGGTACATTTTGGTACCAATGACAAAGTTAGTGGAAGATGGAGTGTCCTAAAGAATGATTTTAAAGAATAGGTAATAAGCTGAAGGCAAGGACCTCCAAGGTAGTATTTTCTGAGATACTACCAGTGCCACGTGCTAGCCCAGAGAGGCAGAAGGAGCTTAGGAAGGTTAATGCGTGGCTAAAGATGTGGTGCACTAAGGAGGGGATGGGATGGTAGAAAGACTGGAGGAGTTTTTAAACTAGTAGGTGGGGGAAGAGACTAGATATAAGTAATGGGGTAGAAAGTGTAGAGGGTATAAGGGATGAATTAACAACTCATAGGGGAAAAGAAGGGGGGAAGGTAGTATAGACAATAGGGAGGTATTACTAAGTAACTCAGGTACAGTGGCAGGCACTTCAGAACTACAGACTCATAACATAAGGTGTATGCTTGCTAATGTCAGAAGCTTGCCAGGAAACATGGGAGAGTTAGAATCATTAGCAGTTAATGAAAAATGGGATTTATTAGGCATTACTGAAACATGGTGGGATAAATCTCATGACTGGACTGTTAATCTGGATGGTTATAACCTATTTAGGAAAGATAGGGGCAATGGTAAAAGAGGAGGAGGGATTTGTCTGTATGTTAAGCCTGAATTTAAGCCTATAGTCAGAGAAGATATATATGGTGGAACTATGTTGATAGGTTTGTAGGTAGAGTTAAACAGCAGAGCAGCAAATTCCAAAATAATATTAGTTGGAGTATGCTATAAACCCCCCAAATATAGCTGAAAGTGAGGAAATACAATTACAAGCTCATCTCCTTCCTTCAATCACTACTTCATTCATGTTCTAAAGCTCATAGGCAGAAATGCTTCTGTTAGTCCTACACTTATCTCATCGCCCTGCTTATTTTGCTACTGGAGTTATATCACCTAACCCTGACCCTTCATTGAGTCCCACCTCTCCTACTCTACTCAGCACCAAGGCTATTAACTTTGTCCTTAATTCATGTGTTTCAATTTGCTCCTCTATGTCTAAAATTTCCAAGTTCTTACATCTTCCCACCTAAGCAAACATTCACACCTCCTTCCTGACCCCGGTATTCCTTACTTTTCTTCCCCAGACTTCTGCTCTTCCATTCCCTTTAGATTGTAAGTAGCGAGCTACCTATCTTGTAGGGTGCTTTGGGAAAAAGCACTTTCTACAAAGACTCTAAGCTCAGAACAGGGCCCTCCGTTCAGTTGTTAATATTGTATTTTTCCCTGTTCCCTAGGAAAATGTTGTTGCATTACAAATAAACGATAATAATAATAGCATAGTGGGGGTACAGCACGCTGATGACATCATCTCCACCAGAAAGAACTGGCCGATGCGCACGTTTCGCCTGAAGCTTCTTCATGGGCCTATATATATATAAGTGTATTTTTCTCCAATTTTTCAAATGTTTTCTTTGCACTTGGATATGGTGGCTGGTACTTATTCATTGTAGAACTCTCTATTTAGTGATATTATTATTGAAGTCATTTTTACCAGCTCCCTGCTGTATACTGTTTTTATTTTTCTATAAACTTCAATGCTAGTTTACTGTAAGAAAATGCAATATTGAGAAGGGTCACATTAAGATTCCCAAAAGTCTTCTGGAGAATAAAGATGCAGATTATGTTGCAGGTGCCATAATGGATTATTGCCAGGATTCCTATGGGACTTCACTGGTGTCAGGAGTGCTGGATGCCATAGACCAGTGGAGAGGGACAGATGACCTCATGGAGCAGCTGAGAATAGGCAAGAGACCCCAATGGGATCTAAGATGTCTCAGTTTAGGTCTGTTTTATTATTATTCAAACAGATTTAGTCTGAGCTGAGTTAAAAAAAATAAGTGAGGATACATATAAGATATATAATAAAATAAAATTTAAAGCCATGGGAATGGTGTTTGACACACAATGTAAACCGTTTTGTACTGTGAGGACCTTCAGCGCTCATCGCGTGCCACTCCTGTCGTGTACTTTTGGTCCTCTTAGCACCTTCATGAGTCATGATAAAGAGAGATATATATTTTTATGTATATTTAGTTAAGTAATAATGAATTATTTATTCAATACATTTATATACTTTAAGAATTTATAATTGATATATGCAGTGTATTTTGCGTCTGCATAGAATATACATTGTGAGTGTTGGTGCCCTGCTTATAAAGTGTAATGAATGTTCCAAGTGTGCATTATAAATAGGCTGCGTGCGCGAGGTAAAGCCGTTGGTTTATTGTGTAAAGCGGCATTGTATAGTCGTAATGTTATTAATGTGGTACTCGTCTCGTGAGCATTTTCCGGCTTTTGTAATAGTGTATGTTGTAGGTCGTAGTGTGATGTGTAAAGTTCTATGCGTTTTGCAGTGTTTTGCGCGGTCCGGGATCGTGTAGCCTCATTTTCATTTTTTGCAGCGGCCATTTTTTTCCTCGCTTAGGCGATTTTCGAGTGGCGAAAATCGTCTAAATCAAGTTAAATTCGAGTTCCACCTCACTCACAGACGTCCTGGCTGTTGCCCCATGCTGTCTGTGATGTTTTTGTAATTTTTGGGGGTGTATTTAGTGTGTTATTATTGTTTTTTCGTTTTCGCCGTTCGTCTGTTAATCTTGTAATTTTTTGCGTCTCGTAATTTTCTTTTTGTTAACCACTTGCACGCCAAGGCGATCCAGCGTTTAGGAAGTGTTTTGCGGCTAAGTACTGTGTGTTTCATTGCCTCTTCGTGTTTGTGCTGATAGTTGTAGTGTGTGGTAGTGCCTTAGCGGCTCGCCTCGCTACTGGAGGCTCGCAGGTGATGGGCGCCTTTGGCGCTCATCGCCCAAGTGCTACGTGTTAACGGATCGCCTCGCTTTGCGAGGCTCACAAGTATGAGCGCCTTTGGCACTCATCGGCTAAGTGGTACACGTTAACGGCTTGCCTCGATGAGCACCTTTGCCGCTCATCGCCTAACTCATACCACGCAAAGTGATACATATTGATAAATATATATAAAATAATCACATATATAGTTGTTAGCGTACGAGTTGTTGCTAACGCTTGCGAGCTTGCGCAGCGAGCCCGCAAGAACTGCGTCCCTCGCGAAGTGAGGGCCGCAGTTACCCGCAAATGCGGGAGCATCCCAACGTCCCCGCAAATGCGGATCCTCGCGAAGCGAGGGTCCGCATTTGCGGAGGTGGAGGCTCCAACATCGACTGTGTTAACACACACACCTGACTTTTTAACAAAAAAAACCCAACCTCCCCGCCAAAAATAAACAACGTCCCCGCAAATGCGGATCCTCGCGAAGCGAGGGTCCGCATTTGCGGAGGTGGAGGCTCCAGCGTCGGCTGTGTTACCACACACACACACGACTTTAAAAAAAAAAAAATCTCAAAGGCGCCTCACACCCGGTTACACACACACACACCGCGGCCAAGGGCCTCAGTTGCTGGCATGGAGCGCCGAAGGCGCTCCATGCCAGCAACTGAGGCCCTCGCTTCCGCAAATGCGGGTCCTCGCGAAGCGAGGGGCCGCATTTGCGGTGGTGGAGCATCCCAACGTCTCCGCAAATGCGGGTCTTCGCAAAGCACTTAGGGAATGAGGCAACCTTAACGTAACAAACACCCACACGCACTAAGAATCCCATTGTAACGGCCGACCCGCGGGCAACTAAAAACAGTGAAAACACACCAAATACTCACACAAACTACATAAAAAGCTTACCCATAGCAAGGGGGGGGGGCACCCAGGACCTCTGAAAGTGAAGTTACAGCTTCATTTAAGTCCAAATTCCCAAGTTCAGACACACGAAAATCCCCTAAGCGAGAGAAAAAATGGCCGCCGAAAAAAATGAAAGCGAGGCTCAAAGACCCAGGACCGCCCACCCACCTACAACTTACCCAAGAAGGGATCCGAGATAAGCTCGGAAAACCGGATTAACCGCAGGGGATCCGAGATAAGCTCGGAGCCCTGCATTAACCCTACATTAACCATCACAGTGGGGGTCACGATTGCACGCGATCGGGGACCCCCGCTGCAATCAAAATTCCCGCGTTACAGGTCCTTAAAGGATTGTAAAGGTCCTTAAAGGACCCGTTGTAAAAGAAAAAAAATTATACACTGTCACCCTGTTAATCATGGGGGTCAATACAGGCCCCCATAAAACCCTCATTAACGCTGTCACTCATGGGGTCAATACAGACCCCCATAAGCCTCTATTTAACCCCATCAGTCCCATAAGGGTATATTAACACAATTATGGGCCTGTTACAACACTATATTAACCACATAAGTGCCATGATGGTCCTCAAGGACCATCATGACACTAAGTATAAACACTATACTGCACTATACCACCCCCAATAAAACATTAAAGATCAACTAAACACCCTCTACACTAACATATTAACATCTACACTACCTACCCCCTATTAACCCCCACCACTCTAATTACAGAAAATAAAAAAGCCTAAAGTCACACAAAAAAAATCTACATTACATGAAATAAAAAACCTAACACCCAAAAATAAATAAACTACATTACAGAAAATAAAAATAAAAACATTACAACCCCCCCACTACAGAAAAAAACAATACACACCTAAAAAAGGAAATATATACAATACAAATACGTACAATACAAATACATACAATTACAATACAATACACCCCTATCTAATATACATCACACAATCTATCTAAATAAATACCATTATCTAATATACATTCTATCTATATAATAATACATCCACAATCTATCTAAATAAATAGCACAATCTATCTACAATACATCCTATGCTATCTATATAAAACGCATACCCCTAGCTAACATACAATAAATGCTAACTATATATTAACTAATCTAAGTCTAGGCTAAAATAAAATAATTAACACCACTTACCTTTGCAGGTGGGATCAGCCACCTACGGAAAAAAAAAAAACATTAGTGCAACACGTTTACAGTTATAAAATAATCATTCTATACATTCTATACATTCTAAATATTATACTCACCTTTCCGGGATGTCCCGTTCTTATTCTTTACATCCTTCTCCGGCGCGACACAACATTAATACACATACATCAAAATAAAAGAAACATAATCTACATTATATTTACCTCCCCGTGATGTCTCCGGCCTCCTCCGGATCCTCTTCTGCCACTCCCTGTAAAAATATATATATATTTATACTTACATCCGCACTCCCGGACATCCCCGACGCTAGTGAGGCTCAAGGAGACTTTTCCGGAAGAAAACAAGCAATGGCGCCTTCTGATTGGTTAAAAACGATGTCTATCAAAGTCACTCTATCAGGAGGCGCCAATGTGTGAACCAATCACAAACGGATACACCTTAAAATACCACTCTGATTGGATAATGCACCTGTCAATCTTTATTTAAACCAATCACAAGGCGCAGATGCCTTCAGCCAATCACAATGGAATACACCCCCTCAGGGTGATTGGTTGGAGCCTCTGCGCATTCTGATTGGTTGCACTGACAATAGCCAATCACAATGGAATACACCCTCACGTACTGATTGGTGAAGTATTTGAGCATTCTCATTGGCTATTTTTAATATCAATCAATATTACAGCCAATGGGAAGGCGTAGATGTCTTCACCAATCAGTACGTGGGGTATATTCCATTGTGATTGGCTGATGGCAAGCCTTAGGATTGGTTAAAATAAAGATGGACAGGTGTGTTATCCAATCACCGTTGTATTTTGGGGTGTAAACTTTTTTCATTGGTTTACAAATGGGGTCTTCTCATTGGCTGAATTTGATTGACAGCCTTTTCAGCCAATCAGAAGCCGTCATTGCCAATTTTATTCTGGAACACTCCATAGGAAGGTCATTAGCGTCAGAGACATCCGCCAGGGCGGATGCGTGTCATTTTTTTTTTTTTTCTTCATGCGAGGAGGCCGGAAAGGTAAGTATAATGTAGATTGTGTTTATTTAAATTTGGTTTATGTTTACTAATGTAATGTTTTTTTTTACAGGAGTATCGCCGGACAAGACGCAAAGAAGGACGACGGAACATGGAGGACGTGACATGCTGGGACGTGACATGCTGGAACGGGACATGCTGGAAAGGTGAGAATAATATTTAGAATATTTAGAATGTTTAGAATGTTTAGGTATTTCATGTAAACGTGTTGGATTAATTTTTTAAATCTTTTTTTAACGTAGGTTGCTGATCTCAAGAAACATCTCAAAGGTAAGTGGTCTTAATTATTTTATTGTAGCTTACAATTAGGGTAGCTATATTATATATATAATAAGCATGTATTGTATATTAGATAGATAGGGTGATGTATTATTAGATAGTATTGTATATTAGATAGTGGGATGTATATTACATTATATAGTGGCATGTATATTACATAGTGGGATGTATATTAGATAGTGTCATGTATATTACATAGTGGCGTGTATATTAGATAGTGGCATGTATACTAGATAGGGGTGTATTGTATTTTATTTAATTGTATTGTATTTTATTTAATTGTATTGTATTGTATTACATGTATGTATTATATGTATTTTATTTTCAGGTGTGTAATTTTTTTTTTTCATTTTGTAGTGAGGGGGTGTTGTAATGTATTTTTTTATTTTCTGTATTGTTCCTTTTTTTATATTTTGTGACTTAGGTTTTTTTTTTTTTGTTCTGTAATGTACATTTTATATTTTTGGTGATTTTAGTTTTTCTTATTTTATCTAATGTAGATTTCTGCGTTCTGAGGAATTTAGTTACTTGAGGCACACAGTACACTCACATTGTGTGACAAACAGCATTTCAACACTTTCTTTTATTGACCATCATTTTTTGACAGGCAAGTCGCTAGTATATATATAAAAGCAAAAAAGCTGAATGAAGGGTCGTAAAATGTCTCATAAAAGACGCATACATGGCTTAGATCTTTCTTAATATTATTCACCAAGATTGAGTTTTAGTGACGGTAAGAAATGGGTGAATTTAGAGGATGGGGGGGAGAAAACATGAAAATAAACAATAAATAAAAAAGACATTTACTTTACCAAATAGAGCCTTAAGTTACAATGTAATGTGTCCCCAGAGTGACATTTCTGTTGCACCTATAGTTATTCCATAGGAAGTAGTTACTTTGGGCCTATCAGTAGTGAATGGGTTAATCTATGCACGTATCAGCCGCTATCTCTTAAAGTGACAGAGACGTCAACAATTTGTATTGTGTTTTTAAAAAAGATTATTTTATACTAAAGGGTTTATTTACATAATAAAATGGGAGAACCATTAAATTAGAAAGTTTACATTATTGTGTTTTTCTCCTCTTTTCCTGATCTTTTGGTTTTCACGAAGCTCTGGGAGGAATCAGAAACTGAAAGTAACTTATTTACTGTAACTCCTTCAGGACAGTGGGGTTTCCTCTGTAGTTTCTTTTGTGCACATTTCATTATAGTTTTTATTTTTTGTGCAGAAACTGCTTTTTTTAAATCAGGGAAGTGACGGCGTACCCTGTACCTTTAAAGGGACATATATTTGGCAAACATGTATTTAAAGGTGTAGATTGTAACTATTATCTATTTTGTTGTTGTTGCGTGAAAAAGACGCACGCAGCAAATGAACTGAAGGTGCTATCAATCTGCAAACTGCGTTTGCAACAGTGCTAACATTCTGACAGGCTCAAATAAGTGTATATCAGGAATCATGAAATTGCTGCAAAGCTGCATTTCCATTAAGTATTTTGGATCTCTTAGTTTCCATGCAGAGTTTACAATAGTAATGTTAAAGTGACACAGCGGAGGTTCCCAATATGGTATAATTTAACACTACAGGTAATAACAAGTAATTTATCAATTGAATGATATTAAATAACATTTATTTTAACACAGTGACCTAACATTAAATTGCCATTTTTAGCTGTCAGTCAGCCTTTCTGATCCACAAACAAAGCAAGATTGAAATATTATGTTAAAGAAAGATAATTGGCAGCGGCAGAGCTTGTGAATGGAAAACAATTTGTGGGCCCCCTCAACTGGTAGGTGCCCATGAGGTGTCAATAGTAAAACAAATGTTTATTCTACCCCTAATTATTAGGTTAGTGCTGTCTTATCTTGCAAATACTCATTATGTGCTAATTAATGACTTACTGTTTTTTCAAACGACAAACAAGTAAACAAAAGCATACTTTCCATAATAATGCAGCACAAACAAAGCAGAATTTCTCTGGAACCATTCACTGTAGAGAAATGTGGCTGGTACAATGTAGACATTCTCAATGCACTTTAAGAATAACTAAACTTGTTAGGGTGCGGTGTCACTTTAATGTAAAAGTGGTTTAAACTGTTTTTGTTTGTGAGACGTTCACTTTGTGAGATTCTGTAAGTTACTAGGCGTAGGGTGACTAAAAAGGAAATGAGGGGAGAGAGGAGCAGAGGAATGGGGGGTGAATCAACAAGAAGGGGCGCAATTGGGTGTCTCTTATATTTCTAAATTGATGATAGTTGTATTGAATTCTTCAGCTCTTATAATATCCAGGCAGATGGACGAAGGGGCTGGGAGAAGGAGGAGAGGGGAAGAGAAATCCAGAGGGAAGGGGCTGGGAGAAGGAGGAGAGGGGAAGAGAGATCCAGAGGGAAGGGGCTGGGAGAAGGAGGAGGGAGAGAGATCCATAGGGAAGGGGCTGGGAGAAGGAGGAGAGGGGAAAAGAGATCCAGAGGGAAGGGGCTGGGAGAAGGAGGAGGGAGAGAGATCCAGAGGGAAGGGGCTGGGAGAAGGAGGAGGGGGGGGGGGAGAGATCCAGAGGGAAGGGGCTGGGAGAAGGAGGAGAGGGGAAGAGAGATCCAGAGGGAAGGGGCTGGGAGAAGGAGGAGGGGGGAGAGAGATCAAGAGGGAAGGGGCTGGGAGAAGGAGGAGAGGGGAAGAGAGAACCAGAGAGAAGGGGCTGGGAGAAGGAGGAGAGGGGAGAGAGATCCAGAGGGAAGGGGCTGGGAGAAGGAGGAGGGGGAGAGAGATCCAGAGGGAAGGGGCTTGGAGAAGGAGGAGAGGGGAAGAGAGATCCAGAAGGAAGGGACTGGGAGAAGGAGGAGAGAGGAGAGAGATCCAGAGGGAAGGGCCTGGGAGAAGGAGGAGAGGGGGGGAGAGATCCAGAGGGAAGGGTCTGGGAGAAGGAGGAGAGGGAGAGAGATCCAGAGGGAAGGGGCTGGGAGAAGGAGGAGAGGGGGAGAGAGATCAAGAGGGAAGGGGCTGGGAGAAGGTCTCCTTCAGCTCACTCCACTCATTGCCACTTCAGCCCCCTCCGCCCCTTGTCACTTCAGCCCCCCTCCACCCCATGCCACTTCAGCCCCCTCCGTCCTAGCCCATTTCACCTTAAGCTCCCTTCATCCCAGCCCATGCCACCTTCAGCCCCCTCCGCTCCTTGCCACTTCAGTCCCCTCCACTCCTTCATTTGAGGCCTGCTTATCCTAGCCCATGTTACCTTCAGCCCCCCTCCATCCGAGCCCATGCCACCTTCACCCCCCCCCCTTCCCAGCCCATGCCACCTTCACCCCCCCCCCCCCTTCCCAGCCCATGCCACCTTCAGCCCCCTCCCTGGGCTGGGAGAAGGAGGAGGGGGAGGGAGGTCCAGAGGGAAGGGGCTGGGAGAAGGAGGAGAGAGATCCAGAGGGAAGGGGCTGGGAGAAGGAGGAGGGGGAGAGAGATCCATAGGGAAGGGGCTGGGAGAAGGAGGAGAGAGATCCAGAGGGAAGGGGCTGGGAGAAGGAGGGAAGAGATCCAGAGGGAAGGGGCTGGGAGAAGAAGGGAGGAGGGAGGGATCCAGACGGAAGGGGCTGGGAGAATATGTAGAAGGAGGAGAGGGGAAGAGAGATCCAGAGGGAAAGGCTTGTGAGAAGGAGGTGGGGGAGAGAGATCCAGAGGGAAGGGGCTAGTAGAAGGAGGAGGGGTAAGAAAGATCCAGAGGGAAGGGGCTGGGAGAAGGAGGAGCGGGGAAGAGAGATCCAGAGGGAAGGGGCTGGGAGAAGGAGGAGAGGGGAAGAGAGATCAAGAGAGAAGGGGCTGGGAGAAGGATGAGAGGAGAAGAGAGATCCAGAGGAAGGGGCCTTCGAGAAGGAGGAGGGGGAAGAGAGTGATCCAGAGGAAAGGGGCTGGGAGAAGGAGGAGAGGGGAAGAGAGATCCAGAGGGAATGGCCTTCGAGAAGGGGGGGGGGGGGAAAGAGATCCAGAGGGAAGGGGCTGGGAGAAGAAGGGAGGAGGGAGGGATCCAGAGGGAAGGGGCTGGGAGAATATGTAGAAGGAGGAGAGGGGAAGAGAGATCCAGAGAGAAGGGGCTGGGAGAAGGATGAGAGGAGAAGAGAGATCCAGAGGAAGGGGCCTTCGAGAAGGAGGAGGGGGAAGAGAGTGATCCAGAGGGAAGGGGCTGGGAGAAGGAGGAGAGGGGAAGAGAGATCCAGAGGGAATGGCCTTCGAGAAGGGGGGGGGGGGGGGGAGAGATCCAGAGGGAAGGGGCTGGGAGAAGGAGGAGGGGGAGAGAGATCCAGAGGGAAGGGGCTGAGAGAAGGAGGAGAGGGGAAGAGAGATCCAGAGAGAAGGGGCTGGGAGAAGGAGGAGAGGGGAAGAGAGATCCAGAGAGTAGGGGCTGGGAGAAGGATGAGAGGGGAAGAGAGATCCAGAGGGAAGGGCCTTCGAGAAGGAGGAGGGGGAAAAGAGTGATCCAGAGGGAAGGGGCTGGGAGAAGGAGGAGAGGGGAGGAGAGATCCAGAGGGAAGGGGCTGGGAGAAGGAGGAGGGGGAGAGAGATCCAGAGGGAAGGGGCTGATAGAAGGAGGAGAGGGGAAGAGAGATCCAGAGAGAAGGGGCTGGGAGAAGGAGGAGAGGGGAAGAGAGATCCAGAGAGAAGGGGCTGGGAGAAGGAGGATAGGGGAAGAGAGATCCAGAGGAAGGGCCTTCGAGAAGGAGGAGGGGGGGAAGATAGATCCAGAGGGAAGGGGCTGGGAGAAGGGGGAGGGGGAGAGAGATCCAGAAGGAAGGGGCAGAGAGAAGGAGGAGGGGGAGAGAGATCCAGAGGGAAGGGGCTGGGAGAAGGAGGAGGGGGAGAGAGATCCAGAGGGAAGGGGCTGGGAGAAGGAGGAGGGGGAGAGAGATCCAGAGGGAAGGGGCTGGGAGAAGGAGGAGGGGGAGAGAGATCCAGAGGGAAGGGGCTGCCAGGAGGGGGAGGGAGATCCAGACGGAAGGGGCTGCGAGAAGGAGGGGGGGAAATAGATCCAGAGGGAAGGGGCTGGGAGAAGGAGGAGAGAGGTCCAGAGGGAAGGGGCTGGGAGAAGGAGGAGGGGGAGAGATATCCAGAGGGAAGGGTCTGGGAGAAGGAGGAGAGAGATCCAGAGGGAAGGGGCTGGGAGAAGGAGGGGGAGGGAGGGATCCAGAGGGAAGGGGCTGGGAGAAGGAGTAGAAGGAGGAGAGGGGAAGAGAGATCAAGAGGGAAGGGGCTTGAAGAAGGAGGAGAGGGGGAGAGAGATCAAGAGGGAAGGGGCTGGGAGAAGGAGGAGGGGGGAGAGAGATGCAGAGGGAAGGGGCTGGGAGAAGGAGGAGAGGGGAAGAGAGATCCAGAGTGAAGGGTCTGGGAGAAGGGGCTGCGAGAAGGAGGGGGGGGAAATAGATCCAGAGGGAAGGGGCTGGGAGAAGGAGGAGAGAGATCCAGAGGGAAGGGGCTGGGAGAAGGAGGAGGGGGAGAGATATCCAGAGGGAAGGGGCTGGGAGAAGGAGGAGAGAGATCCAGAGGGAAGGGGCTGGGAGAAGGAGGGGGAGGGAGGGATCCAGAGGGAAGGGGCTGGGAGAAGAAGGAGGAGAGGGGAAGAGAGATCAAGAGGGAAGGGGCTTGAAGAAGGAGGAGAGGGGGAGAGAGATCAAGAGGGAAGGGGCTGGGAAAAGGAGGAGGGGGAGAGAGATGCAGAGGGAAGGGGCTGGGAGAAGGAGGAGAGGGGACGAGAGATCCAGAGTGAAGGGTCTGGGAGAAGGAGGAGGGGGAGAGAGATCCAGAGGGAAGGGGCTGGGAGAAGGAGGAGAGGGGGAGAGAGATCAAGAGGGAAGGGGCTGGGAGAAGGCCTCCTTCAGCTCACTCCACTCATTGCCACTTCAGCCCCCTCTGCCCCTTGTCACTTTAGCCCCCCTCCACCCCATGCCACTTCAGCCCCCTCCGTCCTAGCCCATTTCACCTTAAGCTCCCTTAATCCCAGCCCATGCCACCTTCAGCCCCCTCCGCTCCTTGCCACTTCAGCCCCCTCCACTCCTTCAATTCAGCCCTGCTTATCCTAGCCCATGTCACCTTCAGCCCCCCTCCATCCCAGCCCATGCCACCTTCACCCCCCCCCCCTTCCCAGCCCATGCCACCTTCAGCCCCCTCCACCCCATGCCACTTCAGCCCCCTCCATCCTAGCGTCTTTCACCTTCAGACCCCCTCCATCCCAGCCCGTGCCACCTTCAGCCCCCTCTACACCTTGCCACTTCAGCCCCCTCCACCCCATGCCACTTCAGCCCCCTTCATCCTAGCCCATGTCTCCTTCAGACCCCTCCATCCCATGCCCATATGACCTTCAGCCCCCTCCACCCCATGTCACTTCAGCCCCCTCCACCCCATGCCACTTCAGCCCCCTCCAACCTAGCCCATTTCACCTTCAGCCCCCCTCCAGCCCAGCAAATGCCAACTTCAGCATCTCCCACCCGATGTCAACTTCGGCCCCCCTCCATCCCAGCCTATGCCACCTTCAGCCCACTCTACTCATTGCCACTTCAGGCCCCTCCACTCCTTGACACTTCAGCCCCCTCCACCCCATGCCACTTCAGCCACCCTCCACCCCAGTCCATGCTACCTTTAGCCCCCCCCAATCCCAGCCCATGCCACCTTCAGCCCCCTCCAACCCATGCCACTTCAGCCCCCTCCATCCCAGCCCATGTCACCTTCAGCCCCACTCCATCCGTCCCAACCCATGCCACCTTCAGCCCCCTCCACTCCTTGCCACTTCACTCCCCCCTCCACTCCATTCCATGTCACCTTCAGCCCCCCACCATCCCAGCCCATGCCACCTTCAGCCCCCTACACCCCAGCCCATGCCATCTTCAGTCCCCTCCATCCCAGCCCAAGCCACCTTCAGCCCACTCCACTCATTGCCACTTCAGGCCCCTCCACGCCTTGACACTTCAGCCCCCTCCACCCCATGCCACTTCAGCCACCCTCCGCCCCAGTCCATGCTACCTTTAGCCCCCTCCATCCGAGCCCATGCCACCTTCAGCCCCCTCCACTCCACGGCATTTTAGCCCCCCTCCACCTAATTCCATGTCACCTTCAGCCCCCCTCATCCCAGCCCATTCCACCTTCAGTCCCCGCCCACCAGTCCATGTCACCTTTATCCCCCCTCCATCCCAGTCCATGTCACCTTCAGCCGCCCTACACCCCAGCCCATGCCACCTTCAGCCCCCCTCCATCCCAGCCCATGCCACCTTCAGCCCCCCTCCAACCCATGCCACTTCAGCCCCCTCCATCCCAGCCCATGCCACCTTCAGCCCCCTCCACCCCATGCCACTTCATCGCCCTTCCACCCCATGCCACTTCAGCCCCTCCATCCTAGCCCATGATAACTTCAGCCCACTCCACTCATTGCCACTTCAACCCCCTCCACTCCTTAACACTTCAGCCATCCTCCACCCCAGTCCATGCCACCTTTAGCCCCCTCCATCCCAGCCCATGCCACCTTCAGCCCCCTCCACTCCTTGCCACTGCAGCCCCCTGTGTGAAGGGTCTGGGAGAAGGAGGAGGGGGAGAGAGATCCAGAGGGAAGGGGCTGGGAGAAGGAGGAGAGGGGGAGAGAGATCAAGAGGGAAGGGGCTGGGAGAAGGCCTCCTTCAGCTCACTCCACTCATTGCCACTTCAGCCCCCTCTGCCCCTTGTCACTTTAGCCCCCCTCCACCCCATGCCACTTCAGCCCCCTCCGTCCTAGCCCATTTCACCTTAAGCTCCCTTAATCCCAGCCCATGCCACCTTCAGCCCCCTCCGCTCCTTGCCACTTCAGCCCCCTCCACTCCTTCAATTCAGCCCTGCTTATCCTAGCCCATGTCACCTTCAGCCCCCCTCCATCCCAGCCCATGCCACCTTCACCCCCCCCCCCCTTCCCAGCCCATGCCACCTTCAGCCCCCTCCACCCCATGCCACTTCAGCCCCCTCCATCCTAGCGTCTTTCACCTTCAGACCCCCTCCATCCCAGCCCGTGCCACCTTCAGCCCCCTCTACACCTTGCCACTTCAGCCACCTCCACCCCATGCCACTTCAGCCCCCTTCATCCTAGCCCATGTCTCCTTCAGACCCCTCCATCCCATGCCCATATGACCTTCAGCCCCCTCCACCCCATGTCACTTCAGCCCCCTCCACCCCATGCCACTTCAGCCCCCTCCATCCTAGCCCATTTCACCTTCAGCCCCCCTCCAGCCCAGCAAATGCCAACTTCAGCATCTCCCACCCGATGTCAACTTCGGCCCCCCTCCATCCCAGCCCATGCCACCTTCAGCCCACTCTACTCATTGCCACTTCAGGCCCCTCCACTCCTTGACACTTCAGCCCCCTCCACCCCATGCCACTTCAGCCACCCTCTGCCCCAGTCCATGCTACCTTTAGCCCCCCCCAATCCCAGCCCATGCCACCTTCAGCCCCCTCCACCCCATGCCACTTCAGCCCCCTCCATCCCAGCCCATGTCACCTTCAGCCCCACTCCATCCGTCCCAACCCATGCCACCTTCAGCCCCCTCCACTCCTTGCCACTTCACTCCCCCCTCCACTCCATTCCATGTCACCTTCAGCCCCCCTCCATCCCAGCCCATGCCACCTTCAGCCCCCTCCACCCCAGCCCATGCCACCTTTAGCCCCCTCCATCCCAGCCCAAGCCACCTTCAGCCCACTCCACTCATTGCCACTTCAGGCCCCTCCACGCCTTGACACTTCAGCCCCCTCCACCCCATGCCACTTCAGCCACCCTCCGCCCCAGTCCATGCTACCTTTAGCCCCCTCCATCCGAGCCCATGCCACCTTCAGCCCCCTCCACTCCACGGCATTTCAGCCCCCCTCCACCTAATTCCATGTCACCTTCAGCCCCCCTCATCCCAGCCCATTCCACCTTCAGTCCCCGCCCACCAGTCCATGTCACCTTTATCCCCCCTCCATCCCAGTCCATGTCACCTTCAGCCGCCCTACACCCCAGCCCATGCCACCTTCAGCCCCCCCTCCATCCCAGCCCATGCCACCTTCAGCCCCCCTCCAACCCATGCCACTTCAGCCCCCTCCATCCCAGCCCATGCCACCTTCAGCCCCCTCCACCCCATGCCACTTCATCGCCCTTCCACCCCATGCCACTTCAGCCCCTCCATCCTAGCCCATGTTAACTTCAGCCCACTCCACTCATTGCCACTTCAACCCCCTCCACTCCTTAACACTTCAGCCACCCTCCACCCCAGTCCATGCCACCTTTAGCCCCCTCCATCCCAGCCCATGCCACCTTCAGCCCCCTCCACTCCTTGCCACTGCAGCCCCCTCCACTCCAGCCCATGCCACCTTCAGCCCACTCCACTCTGCCACTTCAGGCCCCTCCACCCCATGCCACTTCAGCCACCCTCCGCCCCAGTCCATGCCACCTTTAGCCCCCTCAATCCCAGCCCATGCCACCTTCAGCCCCCTCCAATCCACAGCACTTCAGCCCCCCTCCACCCCAGCCCATGTTACCTTCAGCCCCCCTCCATCCATCCCAACCCATGCCACCTTCAGCACCCTCCACTCCTTGCCACTTCACTCCCCCCTCCACCCCATTCCATGTCACCTTCAGCCCCCCTCCATCCCAGCACATGCCACCTTCAGCCCCCCTCCACCATAGTCCATGCCACCTTCATCCGCCCTCCATCCCAGCCCATGTCACCTTCAGCCCCCTACACCCCAGCCCATGCCACCTTCAGTCCCCTCCATCCCAGCCCAAGCCACCTTCAGCCCACTCCACTCATTGCCACTTCAGGCCCCTCCACTCCTTGACACTTCAGCCCCCTCCACCCCATGCCACTTCAGCCACCCTCCGCCCCAGTCCATGCTACCTTTAGCCCCCTCCATCCGAGCCCATGCCCCCTTCAGCCCCCTCCACTCCATGGCATTTCAGCCCCCCTCCACCCCATTCCATGTCACCTTCAGCCCCCCTCATTCCAGCCCATTCCACCTTCAGCCCCCCTCCACCATAGTCCATGCCACCTTCATCCGCCCTCCATCCCAGCCCATGTCACCTTCAGCCCCCTACACCCTAGCCCATGCCACCTTCAGTCCCCTCCATCCCAGCCCAAGCCACCTTCAGCCCACTCCACTCATTGCCACTTCAGGCCCCTCCACTCCTTGACACTTCAGCCCCCTCCACCCCATGCCACTTCAGCCACCCTCCGCCCCAGTCCATGCTACCTTTAGCCCCCTCCATCCGAGCCCATGCCACCTTCAGCCCCCTCCACTCCATGGCATTTCAGCCCCCCTCCACCCCATTCCATGTCACCTTCAGCCCCCCTCATCCCAGCCCATTCCACCTTCAGTCCCCCTCCACCATAGTCCATGTCACCTTCATCCCCCCTCCATCCCAGTCCATGTCACCTCCAGCAGCCCTACACCCCAGCCCATGCCACCTTCAGCCCCCCTCCATCCCAGCCCATGCCACCTTCAGCCCCCCTCCAACCCATGCCACTTCAGCCCCCTCCATCCCAGCCCATGCCACCTTCAGCCCCTCCACCCCATGCCACTTCATCGCCCTTCCACCCCATGCCACTTCAGCCCCTCCATCCTAGCCCATGTTAACTTCAGCCCACTCCACTCATTGCCACTTCAACCCCCTCCACTTCTTAACACTTCAGCCACCCTCCACCCCAGTCAATGCCACGTTTAGCCCCCTCCATCCCAGCCCATGCCACCTTCAGAGAGAGAGTGAGGAAGAGAGAGAGTGAGGAGGAGAGAGTGAGGAGGAGAGAGAGAGAGAGAGGAGGAGGAGAAAGAGAGAGAGGAGGAGAAAGAGAGAGAGGAGGAGAAAGAGAGAGGAGGAGAGAGAGATGGGGGAGAGAGAGAGATGGGGGAGAGAGAGAGGAGGAGGAGAGAGAGAGGAGGAGGAGAGAGAGAGAGAGAGAGAGGAGGAGAGAGAGAGAGGAGGAGGAGAGAGAGAGAGAGAGATGGGAGAGAGAGAGAGGAGGAGAGAGAGAGGAGAGAGAGAGAGATGGAGGAGAGAGACAGATGGGAGAGAGAGGAGAGAGAGAGAGATGGAATGAGATAGAGGAATGAAATAAGAGTGCTAGAAAGTGGTATAAGGAGACAGATTCAATGAGATAGACTCAGAGAGAGAGAGAAAGGAGAGAGAGGAGGAGGAGAGAGAGAGAGAGAAAGTTGAGAGAGGAGGAGGAGAGAGAGAGAGGAGGAGAGAGAGACAGAGATAGAGAGAGGATGATGAGAGAGAGAGAGAGAAAGGAGGGGGGAGAGAGAGGAGGAGGAGAGAAAGGGAGGAGGAGGAGAGGGAGGAGGAGGAGAGAGAAAGAGAGTGAGAGAGAGGAGGAGAGAGAATGAGAAAGGAGAGGGAGAGAGAGGAGAGAGAGAAAGAAATAGAGGAATGAAATAAGAGTGCTAGAAAGTGGTATAAAGAGACAGATGGAATGAGATAGACTCTGAGAGCTAGAGAGAGATTGAAGAATAAATGAAGGAAGAGATTCTGAGTGGGAGAATAAATTGCAGAGAGATAGTGATGGAGAGAGAAATGGGTGTAAAGAAGAAGAGTGAAGGATTAGTGAGAGAAAGAAATTGATGTAGAGAGAGATGGAGGTCGAGAGAGAGATAGAGATGAAAGAAAAGATTTAGTAAGGGTAATAGAGACAGATGGCGGGAGAGACTAAAAGAGATTATGGGAGACTATTGAGAGAGAGGGGAGATAAATGGCCAACAGAAATAGACAAGGTCTGCTGTAAGATCTGTGTTCATGAGCATGTGCTGATGGACCCTGCACATTCTCATCCTTGTCAGTTTCATATGGCATTAGACCGAAAACAATGCAACCAGACCCTCACTGTAATAATAAAAGGACAAAGCTTTAGACATGTAAGAGATGAAGACAAGCTATTAGGGAACGAGGAGGAGGAGATTGAGGTGCCTGTAATGGACAGGGTAGGGTTGGTATAAAGTGATGGAGAGGACGTGGATAGATGGTATGAGGTATGGGTGTAGGAACTGGGGGAGAGGAAGGGAACAAATCCCCCTCCCTAGATTTTTCAATGTGTGTAGCGAAGCAGTTGTGTGGTATTATTATACTATATGCGGTACCCCACCCCCCCTCCATGTCACCTTCAGCCCCCCTCCATCCCAGCCCATGCCACCTTCAGCCCCCTACACCCCAGCCCATGCCACCTTCAGCCCCCTACACCCCAGCCCATGCCACCTTCAGCCCCCCTCCACCTCAGTCCATGTCACCATCCATGTCCATGTCCTCTGTAACGGAACCCATCACTGTTTTACCGTTTTATGATTATTATGGTTAAAATATGATCCTACTATATGTATGATGGCTTATGCTCTGCAGAATATTAGCCAGACTTTTGCAGACCTAGGCTAATAGATAATCCTATTACAGAGAATTCTGTTACAGAGACTGTCCTAAGATAAGAAAGTTGTAAAGGATCCTTGCATTTTCCAAAGTGTTTTCATTCTCAGATAAAAACAAAGAAGGATGATCTAATTAATGTCTGATTATATCAAGTTGCCTCAGGGAGGGGTGACCACACCTATTGTCCTATATGTGTATTGTGTGGGGGATATGTGACATGTCTGTGTGTTATGTGAAAAACATACTTTTACTAACTTTTGAACCCCTGGTCTGATTCATGCCATTTTTTAATATGGTGTTCCCCTGGGTGAGAGATATTGAACGGTGCTGGACTTAAAGGTGTACCCCCTGTTTTTGGGGTACATCCAGAACGTGGTTAAAATTGTGTCTGTTTTAATTGTGTTACCTGTTATCTGAGGGGAGGAGACGTGGGGGTTGAACCATGTATCTAATTGGCTGTGATAATTATGTGGGTGTAGCCCTTCAGAGGGCACCATTGCATAAAAGGAGATCCCCTGTCATTAAAGTATAGTTCTACTTGACCCTTCAAAACGTAGTCTCATCTCGTTCTTAGAGGGGATCGCTATATCATACTGGGGATTGCTATGCTTTTGCATACTCCCTTGAGCTGTAACTACTGAACGCTTGTTCCTGATGTACTATCCTTGAAGGAGAGGTCTTCCCCACACGGTCCTGGATGCTGGAGATTCATACAGGGTGGAAGGAAGTCGGTGCGGCTTCAGCTAAACTACGGCGGTTGTGGAGTCTGTGGTGGTTGAGGTGTCCGGTGCGGTGCTTGTAGGCCTCGGTGCAAACTAGGACGCGTCTATCAACGGAGGTACCCGGCCGGGGTGCCAGGAGATCCGTTACATTGGTGGCAGTGGTGGGATGGCATCCTAGTAAGAGGAAAAGCAGCACGGAGACACCGGTAACGTTTGGAGTTACAAATTGAGGGCAACGCTAGTATCCGTACAGCGCCCCTGGCTACAGCAGGATGGAACCGGCTAGTTTTCAGACAGCGTTTCATGATGAGGAGGAGGAGGCGGCCGCGGACAACAGGGATGCAGACAGAAAGGAACTCTGGTATGATGCCCTGGAAGATGCCCAATGGCGGCGAGGTGAGAGTCTCCCCAGTGATGAGCAGCGGCTACAGAAGCGTGTGGCGATGCGGATGTATCTATTGGGAGAGCAGCCCCTGGATGAGTGGGTGACAAGACTAGAGACCCTGGTATGGCGAGAGCTCTGGCTAGACAACGCATACCAGGCCCTCTGGTGGCATACCGTTCGACTTACCCCCTGGACGTCTGAACACGACTTACCGGAGGGGAATGATTATGATGGCCCGGGTTTATTATGGGATGCCTTGGAGGACGATATTGATCTTGGCAGCACGGAGGGGTCTAGGTTTTGGGACATCTACGACTACCGGATGGGCATGTATGTCTGGGATGACGAAGGCGAGGTGAGCAAAGACATGACCCACCTGGTAACGAGAGAGTGGGAGCTGGAGCAGGACTACCAATACCTGCTCAGCTTCGTGCATACTCGACAAGCAGAACCAGACTTCATTGACTGGTCCTGGGATGACCTCCAGATGGCAGGTAGAGATGGGACCGAGGTCTCTCTACCGGCCCTACAGGGGGCAGAAGGTGTCGTCCTTCCCCCCCAGTGGCAGTGTGAACCCCAGGGGGCAGAAGGTGTCGTCCTTCCCCCCCAGCAGCAGTGTGAACCCCAGGGGGCAGAAGGTGTCCCCCCCCCCCCCCCCCAGCGGCAGTGTGAACCCCAGGGGGCAGAAGATGTCGTCCTTCCCCCCCATAGGCAGTGTGAACCCCAGGGGGCAGAAGGTGTCGTCCTTCCCCCCCAGCGGCAGTGTGAACCACATGGGGCAGAAGGTGTCATCCTTCCGCCCCAGCGACAGTTTACCCTGATAAGGGGAGACATCAATCTCCCAGACGGCGCAGATGGGACCGTGGTCTCTGCGCCCACAGCCTGTCCAGATCCCCAACTACCCTCACTGGGACAACTGGAGGAGGGGGTAAGTACAAATTCCCCTCCCAAGCTAACTTCTAATGTGGCCCCAGGGTTAACAGAGGAAATGTTAACCCCCACTGACCCCCACGTTTCCTGGCTACTGAGCCGGAATATGTCCCAAGTACCCCAGCAGAAGAGCTGACAGCGGGGCAGAGTGCAGTCGGCCTCTGCCCTCCCTTTGTCCCTTGTACAGAGCAGGATGTCCTGCAGGTTATACCAGCAGAAGAGCTGGCATCAGGGCAGAGTGCCGCTGGCCTCTGCCCCTCAAGTCCCCTCAGCGTGTTGCCCCATTACCACAGCGAAATATCCAGTTGCAGGAACGGTTTGTTGTGGGTGGGCTGCTCTTGCACTTTGTTGTTGTGGGGGGGCCGCTCTAGCACTGGTTTATTGTGGGTTGGTGGATCGTCTAACGGAGGCACGGACCGGCAGAAGGTCAGGTGCCTGGTTAGACTTCCCCCCAAAGGGGAGATGTGTGACGAAGTGCCCTTCGCCACTTTGGCTTGGAGAGGACTGTTTGCCAGCCTTCTGCCCTGCGACTATGGCCCTGGGACATATTGCCCTTTAAACACAGTATTCGGCCATACCAGAGTGTATGTCACTCATTCTGGCCCTTTACATACAGGGGGGTCATTTGGTACTTGCCCTGTGGGAGCGGTGATACCCCAGATAACTATGCCATGGAGCCCCTTCATATGATGAAAGACTATGGGAAAGACTTTAGCTACATGGCAATTGAACTGTGTGAAGAGGATCTGAGCGCTATTCTGTAGTTTTGTGCGCTCAGATCCCAGCTATCTGGGGATATGTGAAATGTGAGTCAATGTGAATTGCAGTAATGCTGATGGGTTGTCAAACTAGAGAATTGACCAACAAATACTTTTGTCCGGACATCCCCAAGCCGATTCGTTGGGATCAGACCGTGTATGCCGGCTTATGGTCACGGGGGAGGTGTGTAACGGAACCCATAACTGTTTTACCGTTTTATGATTATTATGGGTAAAATATGATCCTACTATATGTATGATGGCTTATGCTCTGCAGAATATTAGCCAGACTTTTGCAGACCTAGGCTAATAGATAATCCTATTACAGAGAATCCTGTTACAGAGACTGTCCTAAGATAAGAAAGTTGTAAAGGATCCTTGCATTTTCCAAAGTGTTTTCATTCTCAGATAAGAACAAAGAAGGATGATCTAATTAATGTCTGATTATATCAAGTTGCCTCAGGGAGGGGTGACCACACCTATTGTCCTATATGTGTATTGTGTGGGGGATATGTGACATGTCTGTGTGTTATGTGAAAAATATACTTTTACTAACCTTTGAACCCCTGGTCTGATTCATGCCATTTTTTAATATGGTGTTCCCCTGGGTGAGAGATATTGAACGGTGCTGGACTTAAAGGTGTACCCCCTGTTTTTGGGGTACATCCAGAACGTGGTTAAAATTGTGTCTGTTTTAATTGTGTTACCTGTTATCTGAGGGGAGGAGACGTGGGGGTTGAACCATGTATCTAATTGGCTGTGATAATTATGTGGGTGTAGCCCTTCAGAGGGCACCATTGCATAAAAGGAGATCCCCTGTCATTAAAGTATAGTTCTACTTGACCCTTCAAAACGTAGCCTTGTCTCGTTATTGGAGGGGATCGCTATATCATACTGGGGATTGCTATGCTTTTGCATACTCCCTTGAGCTGTAACTACTGAACGCTTGTTCCTGATGTACTATCCTTGGAGTCTGTGGTGGTTTTGGTGTCCGGTGCAGTGCTTGTAGGCCTCGACGCAAGCTAGGACGCGTCCATCAACGGAGGTACCCGGTCGGGGTGCCAGTAGATCCGTTACATCCTCTATTTAGACATTTTGACTGCAATGGCAAATAACAGTTAATTAGCCACAATTCTTTCAAATAAATATTTTTACATAAGGTTTTTTAATTAATTTCTGTGTCACTTTTTACTTTTTGGTGTTGTGAGTGTTAAACCAGATTTACACACTAGTAGCCATGATGATTATGGAGCATCACCTCGGCAGTTATAGAGCTGGTCCCATCCTTCTAGTCATATACAGTATTATGTATTTACAAATATGTATAGAAAAGGAAAAGGGGCTGTAACGGAACCCATCACTGTCTTACCCTGTTTTATGGTTATTTAATTCTTGGTTAAAATATGATCCTACTGTTATACTGTATGTATGTTGGTTTATGCTCTGCAGAACATTAGCCCAGACTATTGCAGACCTTGGCATAATAGATAATCTTATTACAGAGACTCCTCATAAGATAAGGAAGTCTGTTGTATAAAGTGTTTTCATTCTCAGACATAAGAACAAAGAAGTATGATCTAATCAATGTCTGATTGTATCAAAGTTGCCAGGTAGCCTCGGGGAGGTGTGACCCACCTATTGTCCCTCTATGTGTATTGTGTGGCCAACTATGGGGGATGTGTATTGCCTGTGGGAAGAGATGGGTATATATAGTTCTGCACATAACAAAATAAAGTCAGTATTCATTTGACTCCCAAATTGTGTGTCCAATATGGGAGGTGGGGAATGGTGAGACTGTAGTGCTTCTTGGATATTTTACCGTATACCAGCGGAGATATTGGATTCGTGTTCCAACTCCGTAACATTTGGTGGCAGCAACGGGATTCAAACCTCACAGCAGATCGTTGTTCGGCAGTTACAGCCATTTGGGAAATTTGCTATTTCGTATGGAACCGAAAGGAAAGGGTATGTGAATATACCTGAACGGATAGTGAATGGGGACAGACTATACCAACTTGAAACGGGCCACGCTAAAAGAGCTATTGGAAGCAAGGGGAATTATTGCCAGCAATAAAACCAAAGCTACCCTTATTGTTGAACTCATGGAGTGAGACCGGGCAGCTGCTGCAGCACCTCTTACGGACAGCACACAGAATGAGTTTGGAAGAGAACTCCAAAGCAGACTGGCCTTTTTCCCAGGTACGCTTCCCACAGAAACCTTGGAAAGGATTATGTCAGAGGTACACGAATACATAATGGGAAAGCAGCGGGCAGACCGGAGGTCCGGAGAGGGGTCCCTAATCACACCACACATAGTTCCGGGGAAGCCTAAACTCCCGTACCATGCTTTTAAAAACTATGTGGAGACCGAAGACATTGATGGCTACTTACATGACTTTGAGAGGTTATGCCGATTACATGAGATCAACGCCACCGACCAGGTAACCCTGTTGGTGAGTAAGCTAGCGGGCCGGGCAGCAGAAGCCTACCGCACCATGCCAGACGAGGATAGCAGAGACTACCAGAAAGTAAAGCAGGCGATCCTGGACAGATATGCAATTACTCCGGAGGCATACCGGCAGCGTTTCCGAGAAAGCCGAAAGATGGAGAAAGATACTCACATGGAGTGGGCACACCGCTTAACTAGGGCGGGCAAAGGTTGGGTACAAGCCGCACAAGCAACCACAGTGGAGGACATGCTACAATTACTGCTACTGGAGCAATTCTTCCAGGGGTTAACCCCGGATTTACAAAACTGGCTGAGGGATCGGAAACCGTGCATCTTAACTGAAGCCGCCAGGTGGGCAGACGAGTACCAAGATGCCAGGAGGGCACAGCAGGCACAGGCACGGTCCATCTTGGGAGCTGCTAACCCACCTCCCACCATTAACCCCACCCCAGCACTGCGTCCGGGTGGTGGGAACTACCAAACCCCTCCACAGTACAACAATGCCCGATCTTTCATCAGGTGCCACACGTGTAACCAGCAGGGCCACATGCAGAGAGACTGCCCCAGAAACAGAAACCGTTCCACGTGGAATACTCCAACCAATTCCCCTGCAAACTGGGCAGCAATACACTGCTACCAGAGTGAGCCTCGACAACCTTTCTTCGGGACCCGGTCTAATGAAGAATCTTTGGGCACCCTCCACAAGGTTAACCCAGTACAAGCAGCTGCAGACAACCGACAGGGACATCGCCAAGGGGTACACGTAGAGGGAAAACGCCTTCAGGGTCTGCGCGATTCTGGGGCCACCATAACCCTGGTTCGCAATCACCTAGTCCCCAAGCACCAGCTCACTGGAGAATATGTGGCAGTCCGGGTGGCAGGGGGAGCGATTTACAAAATTCCCACTGCTAAAGTACATTTGGATTGGGGAGCGGGGTCGGGGAATGTGGAAGTGGGCCTCATGCAGGACTTACCAGCTGATGTCATCCTGGGTAACGACTTGGGGGAGCTGACCTCTGCTTTTGTTTCTCAGCCCCCAGCGCAGGAAGCGCTACCCGTGGTAACAAGGCAGCAGGCCCGCATCACCGCATCTTCTGAACACTCTGAGGCTCCGGTAAGTAATAGTACTGACCCACCTTTCGTCCCCTGGGCTCCCCCCTTAGAGTTTGGTACTGAAGTAGTCACGACCCATCCCTGCAGGTATACCGGGATAGGGTTACACAGAATCAGGTAGGGTTGGAGGGGGAAAGATACGCTTGGGAGAAAGGATTATTGTATAGATATGCTGAGAAGGTAGGAGCAGGTTCTGTACCCATGACCATCACACAATTAGTCGTGCCCCGAAAGTACAGGCAAGAATTACTACGTATTGCCCATGACATCCCTTTATCAGGACATCTAGGCGTCAGTAGGACGAAGCATCGTTTGACCCAAAACTTCTTTTGGCCAGGGGTCTCCAAAGACATTCGGTAGTATTGCCAAACTTGTGACACATGCCAGAGAGTAGGGAAGAGAGGGGACCGGTACAAGGCAAAAATGCACTCCCTACCCATAATAGATGAGCCCTTCAGCAGAGTGGCAGTAGATATAATCGGACCCCTAGCAAAACCCAGCCCGTCAGGGAAGAAGTATATACTAACCGTAGTAGACTATGCCACCCGGTACCCAGAGGCCGTAGCACTAACTAATATCCATGCGGAGACTATAGTAGAGGCCCTAATCCGGATATTCTCCAGAATGGGGTTCCCCAAAGAGATTATCTCAGATCGGGGTACCCAATTCACAGCCGAAGTCACTCATTAGTTATGGAGAACATGTGGGGTAAAACCTATTGTAAACTCAGCGTATCACCCCCAGTCCAACGGGCCCTGTTAACGGTTCAACGGAACCTTAAAGCAAATGCTCCGTACCTTCATGGATACCCAGAAGGACTGGGAAAGGTTTCTTCCCCATCTGCTCTTCGCGTACCGAGAGGTACCCCAGGAGTCCACGGCGTTCTCGCCATTCAAATTACTATTCAGAAGGAGAGTGCGGGGTCCCTTAGACCTCATTAGGGAACACTGGGAGGGAACGGTCACCAGTAACGGTACCCCTGTCGTCCCATATGTACTAGAGTTCAGGGAACGCTTGGAGACCCTAATCCAGACGGTACGGTCTAATCTCCAGGCGGCCCAGCAACGACAGCGCAGATGGTACAATAGGGGAGCCAGAGACCGCAGTTTTCAAATAGGACAAAAGGTGTTAATCTTGAAGCCAGTTCAAAATGACAAACTGCAGGCCTCCTGGAGAGGCCTTTATAAGGTGGTGGAACAGGTATGTGACACCACCTATATAATTGCCCCATGTACAGGAGCAGGTGGTAGACGCATGCTCCACGTTAACATGCTGAAACCCTATCATGAGCGGACCGAAGAAATAACTGCCATATGTGCCTTGGCCGCCGAGGACCCGAATAATCTACCCCTACCAGACCTATTAGCCCAAGGGGGGGCCAACACAGAATTAGGGGAAGTACAGCTAGGAGACAGGCTGAGCACTAGAGAGCGAGCTCAAATACTAGAGCTGATCCGGGAAAAAGGGGATACCTTCTCCAACCAGCCCGGGTATACCCCGCTGGCTACCCACAGGGTAAAAACCCCAGGGCAACACTCTCTTCCACAAACCCCCTACCGCATACCCGAATCCGTAAAAGATCATATGCGGAAGGAGATTGACGAAATGTTACAACTAGGAGTGATAGAACACTCAGATAGCCCATGGGCCTCTCCGGTAGTGCTGGCACCGAAGCGTGACGGATCCACCCGCTTCTGTGTCGACTACCGGAAACTTAATGATAAAACAATTTCAGATGCCTATCCCATGCCCTGAATCGATGAGCTCTTAGATAAAATGGCCAGGGGCCAGTACCTCACCACAATAGACTTGTGCAAAGGGTACTGGCAGATCCCACTAGCCGAGGATCCAATCCCAAAGTCCTCATTCGTCACCCCGTTTGGGCATACCAATTCAAGGTGATGCCATTCGGGATGAAGAATGCGCCGGCTACGTTTCAGCGGATGGTGGAGCGGTTATTGGACGGATCCCAGGAGTATGCTTGTGCCTATTTAGATGACATAGCAATATTTAGCAACTCCTGGGACAAGCACTTGACCCATATAGGAGCCATCCTCGACCGCATCACGGAGGCAGGTCTCACGTTAAAACCCAGCAAGTGCCACGTAGGGATGGCCGAAGTGCAGTACTTAGGCCACAGGGTGGGTAGTGGGCGGCAAAAGCCAGAACCCGCTAAGATAGAGGCCGTAGCTAAGTGGCCAAGCCCTCGCACGAAAACTCAGGTTTTAGCTTTTCTAGGGACCGCCGGGTATTACCGTAAATTTGTATCTGATTATAGTGCCCTAGCCAAGCCCCTTACTGACCTCACCAAAAAGAACTTACCCAAAGTAGTGACCTGGAGCCCAGAGTGTGAGAAGGCATTCCAAGAACTGAAAACTGCCCTAATTCATGCCCCTGTACTGACCGCTCCCGATCCAACTAAACGCTTTCTCGTTCATACAGATACTTCTCTGTTTGGATCGGGAGCAGTGCTGAGCCAAGTTGGGGCCGATGGCGGCGAGCATCCAGTCGCTTACTTAAGTCGGAAACTACAACCCAGGGAAGTAAGCTATGCCGCCATGGAAAAGGAATGCCTGGCGGTGGTGTGAGCCCTCAAGAAACTACAGCCCTACTTATATGGCCAACAATTTGCCTTGCTCACAGATCACAACCCGTTGGTGTGGCTTAACCGGGTGTCAGGGGACAACGCTAGACTACTGAGATGGAGCTTGGCACTACAACCATTTGATTTCACCATCCAGTATCGCCCAGGGAAACAAAATGGTAACGCCGACGGGTTGTCCAGACAGACAGAACTCGAGAAATGATCTGTGAGCACCCCTCCGGACATCCCCAAGCAGATCCGTTGGGATCAGACCGTGTATGCCGGCTTATGGTCACGGGGGAGGTGTGTAACGGAACCCATCACTGTCTTACCCTGTTTTATGGTTATTTAATTCTTGGTTAAAATATGATCCTACTGTTATACTGTATGTATGTTGGTTTATGCTCTGCAGAACATTAGCCCAGACTATTGCAGACCTTGGCATAATAGATAATCTTATTACAGAGACTCCTCATAAGATAAGGAAGTCTATTGTATAAAGTGTTTTCATTCTCAGACATAAGAACAAAGAAGTATGATCTAATCAATGTCTGATTGTATCAAAGTTGCCAGGTAGCCTCAGGGAGGTGTGACCCACCTATTGTCCCTCTATGTGTATTGTGTGGTCAACTATGGGGGATGTGTATTGCCTGTGGGAAGAGATGGGTATATATAGTTCTGCACATAACAAAATAAAGTCAGTATTCATTTGACTCCCAAATTGTGTGTCGTCCAATATGGGAGGTCGGGAATGGTGAGACTGTAGTGCTTCTTGGATATTTTACCGTATACCAGCGGAGATATTGGATTCGTGTTCCAACTCCGTAACAGGGGCCTTATAGGTTTTTGCTTTATTAAATGTATCTTTTCACATCACAATGTCAACAGTGAAAACATACACAATATATATGATTAAATAAGACAGAAAAATGTACTATAATTTGAATTCTTGGGATTAACGTATTGAAGAATACCAATAAGAAGTGGTCCAAAATCCTCCCTTGCATCTCACTTGGCACCTTCCTCCTCATTAACAGTAATCCACCTCCTCGAAAGGTGTGCAGCATTAAACTGCTTCAGTTGGCTGTTAGATTAGTATACACACACTGTTACACGGTTACTAGCAGATGTATGTTATCTGTGACGGTAGTAAACAATTCAGTTCAAAGGTCTCCATATTCTCTATTTTTTATACGTCAACTAAATTTATATTTGCCTCCCATTTTCTTAGTCTTCCTTTTTTATTTTCCTTTTCTTCCCTTGAATTCTAGCATCTCAATTTATACTTGTTTCCATTTGGATTATTTTACTCCAGGCTTATCCTGATTTCTATGAAAAATGGAATTTGCCTTAAGGAGCCTCTCTCCATCATTTCTGATTTTCAGAGTAATTAAATTAGTTGAAATCCCAGTTTATATACTATTATTTCTCTTCTCAAAGCTTTCGTTATCTCTCTTTTTTTTGTTTAATCAAAATATCACAAGACAAGGCCATGAAGATAAATTGTCAAAACTGTAACAGCTTCTACATTCCTTGGCAAATCAGTTTGAGGTCTCTTGGGAGTGGACTTCTGTGTCCTCTGTCCAACCTATTGTCCACCTTTCAGGTTTGACCAGTACGAATGAAGTGATGAAGTAGTGCAAAGCTGTTGTTTTTATAGTTTCCTGGATTCTTCTAATTCTTAATTTGTTCCTTCTTCAGACATCTTCTTGTGTTTAAGTCTAAGAGTTTTTATTTCAGTTTCTAAAACATTCATATAGGAGAGTATGGGTTGGTGATCTATGATCAGAGTCTCATGTTTATCCTATAATTCCTCAATCCTATATGTGGGACAATTTATTTATTTATCATTTTACCTTCAATATCTGGTGTTAGTTCTGATTTTAAAGTACTTTGAAAATCACCAAATATTTTTTTCATAGTTGTAGCTGATAACAAGGGCTTACGACCCCTGGCATCTTCATGAGCAAGGAGACAGGCTGGCACAAAGTCCCCTGAGACCAGCCTAGCCCATGTAGGGTAGGTCTAAGGTGTACCATGGATGTTGACCCAAGAAACAGGCCAATGATGTTTTTTTTCATAGTTGTAACTATTGAAACCCTTCTTCCATTAGACATAGGTTAAGTGGTAGCAAACATTGTCTACGAGAGGTACCCTTGGATCCTTTGTCTTGTGGTTAACCACAAATTAGGATATATTTGAATTTAGACATTTTCAGTGCTCCCCCAATCAATCTAATGGGAGCTTGAAAGTATAAAATCATAATGAAAGTCCTGGTTGGCCCTAAAAAGTGAACACACCACAGAATCACTTCAAACTCCTTAGTCGACTCCCCTCAGACTCAGTGAAGGTATCTTTATGTGAGGAGAGGTCAGCTAGGGAGGGGGTATACACAACTGCATAGTCCCTGACTCCACTGGGCCTTGCCACTATTCTTGGAAAGAAAAACACATTCTGAGTACATCTACCTATACATCTACCTATTGTTGTTGTTTAGTCGTTCAGTTGTGTCCCACTCTCTCTGACCCTATGGACTACAGCACCCCAGGCACATCTGAAAAAGAAGCATTTAAAACGTGTCATGGTGGGCTAGGGCTCCCAAATAGGGACCCTATCCTCTATTATATCTTCTCTAGTTTCTTAGTTACATCTCAAGAAAATGAAGAACAATAGAAATCCCCATGTTATAAAAATGTTTTTATTAAGAAAAAAGAAAAAAGCATAAAAAATAATAATTAAAAAAAATTGAACAAATTGATAATAAAATAATATCATTAACCAAAATATCATTAGAAACAATAGAGCAGATTATTCCTAAATGATTATATAGAAACAATTGTTTTAACCAAATAGAAATTAATTTTATTAAAAGATTTTACTTTTTTTTTTTAATTCAGCTCCAAGAGGATAAAGTGTTCATTACTCTAAAATTACTTTTTCTATCTTTTGGTACATATAATCCTTGTAATAAAAAAAAAATACTTTTTCATGTGGTATTATTCCTAAATGTAATGACATTTAATTAGAATTAATAAAAGTTATGTTTTAATAGAAGCAAAAGCGCAGGAATAAAAACTGTGTTTCTATCCTAAATATATATGTACAATGTGCAGTTTTGTCTTATTTTCTAGCAAACGTCATCCATGTGTTTATTGTACCCCGAGCACTAGGGAATCTGTTGGCGCTTTACGTATAATACATAATAATAATAAGAAATGGTTATTTTGCCCATTTCTTCCCCACAATCGCAGCACTATATGTTTGTATTGAATGTCAACAATTTAAAATCGCAATAAAAAATTAAATCCATTGGCATCTAATCAATAAGGTTTTGCCGTGTAAGAGTGATGGGCGACGGCGATTTACTTATACACCTAAATTGATTGAGTACCTGATGGATGGATAAATATAACAACCATGAATTGATAAAGAACACGCCCGACGTACGTTTCATGAGACTGTTACGTGTCAATCATCAATGGCCCCTGATGACTGAGACGTAACAGTGTGATGAAACGTACGTACATACACAACACAGTGAGATAATTCACAATTTATGTTTTATTAATAATTAATTTCTTTATGTACATATTTGCTGTGGAATTTGTAATATAGCACAGAAGCACTTTGAGACAAACCAGAATAAAACTCTGATATTAGCACCTTATATACCGAATAAGTCTAATTAGATACAAACAAAAAATTGGTTGAATGAGCCTAAAATAATGAAGCAAACAATTCTGTTTAGCACTGCTATTAGTATATGATTAATAAAAGAAGTAGAAAAATACTTGAATAAGTGACGCCCTCAGTTTTTAAACGTCCGATTTTTAAAGATAAGCTTTTAAATAAATAATCAATAAAGACATTTTTTTTAAATAAAAAAATAGATTTGTTTGTGGCAAGAATAGCATTTTCTTTAATCCTCTATGAATTTACTTTATCAATTCACATCCAAATAAAAATAAATTAAAAGACGCCAGAATTAGTTTATCAATTGAATGTAATTTAAAAAATGCATTTTCTACAGTAAACTGAAGTTCATAATTTGAAGCTGTAAGGGAGTCTTTCTGATTCGCCCACACACAGGGATTGGTAGGTTTAGTTCATAAGAGATTGTTGCTATTAATTACTAATTAGCCCTTGAGGCATTGGGTCCATTGTCTTGACAGCAGTCAGCCGTACACAAAAGACAAGGCATACCTTTGTATAACCTTTATTGAATTATTTTAGTTTAAAGGGCTTAATCTATAATATTTCTAAAAATATTTTAAAAACAATTAGAATTGCCACTGGAAAACAAGTCTTTTTACATTTCTAAAGTAATGGGGAGGTTTTCTGGTTTCTGTAAGAATTAATCCAAGGACACTTTACACCATAGCACAAGGAGTTAGTAAAGGGTTACTTAACTCTCAGGAAATAAGTGAATTATTGTGTGAGAATAGAACTGAAAGTGAAAGAGAGAAAGAGAGAGACAAAGGGAGAGGGATAGAGAGAGACAGAGCTGACTGTGGGGGAGCTCATGGCGGGGAAGACCACAGGGAGTCGCCTCCAGGACATTCTGGATGACATGACAGATAAAGACTTTAAGAAATTTAAGGATCAACTAAACAGCATTCCAAATGCTCCAAACGGGAAGCCCATACCGCGCTCTAAGCTGGAGAACGCAGATCGTCTTGACACCAAGAACATGTTGATCCAGCACTATACAGCCGGGAAGGCTCCAGAGATCACCCACCAAGTGTTGGAACATATCAACCTAAGGCAGCTGGCAGAGGACCTCAGGTGAATGTGTATAGGATGGCGGTGGGCTTCAAGGAGTCAGATCTGCACAAGGGGGGGGGGGGGGGGTAAGAGAGAGAGCGAGTGTCTGCAGGGCAAGATAGAGGTACAGTGACAGGGCTGGGTATGTGGGGTTAGTAAGGAATAGACAGGACTACCTGGGTGGATGGCATTGGAGTGAAAGTATGTGGGTATGGGTGCCCACAGAACTTTTTCCACAGGGGGATGAAAAAAAACTAAAATATCCCCATTATAATTATACTAGCGACTTGCCTGTCAAAAATGATGGCATGATATAGTTTGATAAATAGTGTGTCTCCCCCCCCCCCTCTGCTGTGTCTCTTCCCCCCTCTCCCTCCCCTGTGCTCCTGTGTCTTCTCCCCTCTCCCCCCTCTCCCTCCCCT
>JAPZIH010000859.1:70000-80938 GCA_027410445.1 Discoglossus pictus | reverse complement strand
TATAATATAATAATATATATATATTATATGCTGATACATTTAATCTCTCCAAAGTCACAAATAATACCCAATAGAACTCCTAAATACTATACCTCTATGAATACATTTCTTAAAGGAATTAAACTATTTTCTTTGACTAAAATACAAAAGATGTTAGCAGTAAGACCCTTGTAAGGACTCAGGGGTTGCATATGTTACCCATCACTGGGGTGTAGTATGCTCTCATAGAAGTCATAGACATGTACTTATTTACCCCATCCAGTCTCAATCACTGCCTTGGTGAGGGGGCTTGTATACTTCAATGAAGCTGTGAGCTAAACCATGTAGGGTCCCCCAAGATGTGCAGGTCATAGCAGAGAGGTCAGACAAATTGGGGTCCACTGGCGAAGAACCTGGCAACCCACTGAAGTATCTTTACCATGAAAACCTTATGAATGAGCACAATCAGACACAAGACGTGTCATGTGTGTTGCAGTCCGTAGGGTCACTGAGAGTCGGACACAACTGAATAACTAAACAACAACAATTTATCCCATCCCCGCTCTCACTTATGTATTACTTGTCCTCTCTAAACAATCCTGATTATATGCATTAAAATAGGAGTGACTGCTCCCGCCAGTCTAGGGGGGAGTTCAGAGCACACGGACAGGTCACACGTGCACAGGGTACATGGCTCACCCACCGGGGCAACTGAACTATCAGAGGGCAGAGTCAGGGCTTAGGGGTCAGGACAGGAGTAGCAGAGTGACCATAAGTGATTGCTGAAGGTAAAGTGTCAGGGATTGGTGGGCAGGACAGGAGTAGCAGAGTGACCATAAGTGATTGCGGGAGGTGTAGTGTCAGGGCTTGGTGGGCAGGACAGGAGTAGCAGAGTGACCATAAGTGATTGCTGAAGGTAAAGTGTCAGGGCTTGGTGGGCAGGACAGGAGTAGCAGAGTGACCATAAGTGATTGCTGAAGGTATAGTGTCAGGGCTTGGTGGGTTGGACAGGAGTAGCAGAGTGACCATAAGTGATTGCTGAAGGTATAGTGTCAGGGCTTGGTGGGCAGGACAGGAGTAGCAGAGTGACGATAAGTTATTGCTGAAGGTATAGTGTCAGGGCTTGGTGGGCTGGACAGGAGTAGCAGAGTGATCATAAGTGATTGCTGAAGGTATAGTGTCAGGGCTTGGTGGGCTGGACAGGAGTAGCAGAGTGACCATAAGTGACTGCTGTAGGTGTAGTGTCAGGGCTTGGTGGGCTGGACAGGAGTAGCAGAGTGATCATAAGTGATTGCTGAAGGTATAGTGTCAGGGCTTGGTGGGCTGGACAGGAGTAGCAGAGTGACCATAAGTGACTGCTGTAGGTATAGTGTCAGGGCTTGGTGGGCAGGACAGGAGTAGCAGAGTGACCATAAGTGATTGCCGGAGGTGTAGTGTCAGGGCTTGGTGGGCTGGACAGGAGTAGCAGAGTGACCATAAGTGATTGCTGAAGGTATAGTGTCAGGGCTTGGTGGGCAGGACAGAAGTAGCAGAGTGACCATAAGTGATTGCCGGAGGTCTAGTGTCAGGGCTTGGTGGGCTGGACAGGAGTAGCAGAGTGACCATAAGTGATTGCTGAAGGTATAGTGTCAGGGCTTGGTGGGCTGGACAGGAGTAGCAGAGTGATGATAAGTGATTGCTGAAGGTATAGTGTCAGGGCTTGGTGGGCAGGACAGGAGTAGCAGAGTGACCATAAGTGATTGCTGAAGGTATAGTGTCAGGGCTTGGTGGGCAGGACAGGAGTAGCAGAGTGACCATAAGTGATTGCTGGAGGTGCAGTGACAAAGCCGGGCACGCCCCAGACTGTAACTAATGTGGATTTTCCTCTATTTCCAGAAAACTATTTCCTGAGATTTTCCCCCCTTATCCCAACCGTCCGGTGCAGGATACGGAGCACGACCCCCCCAGCAGCACAAGGAGCTTCTACTGAGAGCGACCCCCCCAGCAGCACAAGGAGCTTCTACTGAGAGCGACCCCCCCCCCCCCCCAGCAGCACAAGGAGCTTCTACTGAGAGCGCGACCCCCCCCCCCCCCCAGCAGCACAAGGAGCTTCTACTGAGAGCGACCCCCCCCAGCAGCACAAGGAGCTTCTACTGAGAGCGACCCCCCCCCCCCCGCAGCACAAGGAGCTTCTACTGAGAGCGACCCCCCCAGCAGCACAAGGAGCTTCTACTGAGAGCGACCCCCCAGCAGCACAAGGAGCTTCTACTGAGAGCGACCCCCCCAGCAGCACAAGGAGCTTCTACTGAGAGCGACCCCCCCAAGCAGCACAAGGAGCTTCTACTGAGAGCGACCCCCCAGCAGCACAAGGAGCTTCTACTGAGAGCGACCCCCCCCCCCCCAGCAGCACAAGGAGCTTCTACTGAGAGCGACCCCCCCCCCCAGCAGCACAAGGAGCTTTTAATGAGAGCAGCAGGGATAAGACCCCTCACCACTATTACCTCAGGATACTTTTGTACATTACAAGAAGCTAAAGAGCTTGACTTCAATAAATGTTATTACTAATTGTGAGATGTGAGATTATTTATGTTGTGGGGGCTTCTGTGGCTCCTTTGCCCACCATGTGCTAAATAATGATGTGGCTAATAACCTACAGACAACATCCATACCATAAGTTGTGTACCGGCTGTCTTAACGCGTGCACGATCCATCCTATACCTAAAATAAGCAATGTATAAAGCAAATAAAAGAGTGAAATGCATTGTGGGCTCATTTGCATGTCCCTGCCCAGATCCCCAGAGTGCAGAGCAATACATGTATTTATCAGGATTCTGAGTAGGAAATATGTTTTAACTTATTCCTAGATATCCAAATGCGAACACAAATGTAGTATTAATAATTAGAGATGTCGCGAATAGTTCGCCGGCGGATTGTTCCCGGCGAACATAGCATGTTCGCGTTCGCAGCGAACAGCGAACATATGCGAGATTCGACCCGCCCCCAATACTTTATCATTGAGCAAACTTTGACCCTGCATGTCACAGTCAGCAGACACATTCCAGCCAATCAGCAGCATACACTCCCTTCCACACCCTTCTACCTCATGGACAGCAGCCATTTTGGAATCATAACTAACTTGCAGTCTTACTGAGAGGAGGCTGAGTGTAGGTGCTGCTGAGTGAATAGGGAAATCTATAGCTAGGCAAGTTTATTCAGTGTCCAGTGCAGTGCTGAAGGACTCATCAGATCTCTACTGTAAACACAGCACCCCAAAAAGCCCTTTTTAGGGCTATAACATCATTTTTTTTTCTTTGTTTTTTTTCTGTGTAATCTAACTTCATTTGCCTGTCTCCCTGCTAGCCCCTGCTTGCAAGTGTGTGTGTCAGGCTCACAGCTTATACTGTGTGTGCACAACGCATACAATATAATATTGTTTACTAGTTGTCTACTTTTAAAAAACCCAAACTTTTATTTTCTTAAATCTAAGTGCATTTGCCTGACCGTCAATCAAAGTTCATTTGCTTGACCGCTACCCATAGTGTGTGTCCTGCTTACAAGTACTGTGCCAAGTTCAACCAATCCAGTCTAGTTGGGGTACCAACAGTGCACATTTAAAAAACCCAAACTTTTATTTTCTTAAATCTAAGTGCATTTGTCTGACCGTCAATCAAAGTTCATTTGCTTGACCGCTACCCATAGTGTGTGTCCTGCTTACAAGTACTGTGCCAAGTTCAACCAATCCAGTCTAGTTGGGGTACCAACAGTCCACATTTAAAAAACCCAAACTTTTATTTTCCTAAATCTAAGTGCATTTGCATAATTGTCAATCAAAGTTCATTTGCTTGACCGCTACCCATAGTGTGTGTCTTGCTTACAAGTTCTGTGCCAAGTTCAACCAATCCAGTCTAGTTGGGGTACCAACAGTCCACATTTAAAAAACCCAAACTTTTATTTTCCTAAATCTAAGTGCATTTGCATAACCGTCAATCAAAGTTCATTTGCTTGACCGCTACCCATAGTGTGTGTCTTGCTTACAAGTACTGTGCCAAGTTCAACCAATCCAGTCTAGTTGGGGTACCAACAGTCCACATTTAAAAAACCCAAACTTTTATTTTTTTAAATCTAAGTGCATTTGCCTGACCGTCAATCAAAGTTCATTTGCTTGACCGCTACCCATAGTGTGTGTCCTGCTTACAAGTACTGTGCCAAGTTCAACCAATCCAGTCTAGTTGGGGTACCAACAGTCCACATTTAAAAAAAAATGACAGGCAGAGGCAGGACACCCCGCAGAGGCCGTCGTGGTCGTGGTGCTGTGATTCCCTTTGGCCCTACAATAATGCCCAGTGTTCAGAGGCCAGTTACCCTGAACTTGAAAAGTTCAGAGGACGTAGTTGACTGGCTAACACAGGACACCCAATCTTCTACAGCTTCCGCTTGGAACATTGACGCACCATCCTCCTCCAGCTTAGCTTCGGGCACCTCTCAAGTTACCACTCACCCGCCTGCCGCCACCACCAACACTAGTACCACAGCCAATTCAATTGATCAGTCAGAAGAGTTATTTACACATCAGTTTGAAGAAATGAGTGATGCGCAATCATTATTGCCAGAGAATGTAGATAACAGGGATATGTCTCAGTCAGGCAGCATTACACACATGTACGTACGATGTGATGATGATGATGATGATGATGATGATGTACCCGCTGCTGCTTCCTTTGTTCAGTTGTCATATACAAGTGATGCGGGTGATGATGATGACGATGCGTCCGTGGATGTCACGTGGGTGCCTGCTAGAAGAGAAGAAGAACAGGGGGAAAGTTCAGATGGGGAGACAGAGAGGAGGAGTAGACGAGTTGGAAGTAGAGGGAGGTCATCGCAACGAGCTAGTGGCACAGTCAGACAGCATGCATCAGCACCCGGGGTCAGCCAGACAGCACGTCAATCAACGCATGCTGTTGCCACCACCAGAATGCCGTCACCGCCGAGCTCAGCAGTGTGGCATTTTTTTTGTGTGTCTGCCTCTGACAACAGCGATGCCATTTGCAACCTGTGCCAAAAGAAACTGAGTCGTGGGAAGTCCAACACCCACCTAGGTACAACTGCTTTGCGAAGGCACATGATGTCACATCACAAACGCCAATGGGATCAACACATGAGTACAAGCAGCACACAAACTCAAAGCCGCCATCCTCCTCCTGGTCCAGCATCTTCATCCACATCAACCACTGCTGTCCTCCTTGCCCCCTCTCAACTCTCCACCACTCCGTCTCTCGCCTCTTGCTGTTCCTGCTCATCTCCCCACAGTCAGGTGTCTGTCAAGGGCATGTTTGAGCGTAAGAAGCCAATGCCACAAAGTCACCCCCTTGCCCGGCGTCTGACAGCTGGCTTGTCTGAACTCTTGGCCCGCCAGCTTTTACCATACAAGCTGGTGGAGTCTGAGGCGTTCAAAAAGTTTTTAGCGATTGGGATACCGCAGTGGAAGGTACCCGGCCGAAATTTCTTTGCCCAAAAGGCAATCCCCAACCTGTACTCAATTGTGCAAAAGGAAGTAATGGCATCTCTGGCACACAGTGTTGGGGCAAGGGTCCATCTGACCACTGATACCTGGTCTGCAAAGCATGGTCAGGGCAGGTATATCACCTTCACTGCGCATTGGGCAAACCTGCTGACGCCTGCCAAGCATGGAATGCGTGGCTCTGCAGAGGAGTTGGTGACACCGCCACGACTTGCAGGCAGGCCTGCTGCCACCTCCTGTACTCCTCCTACTCCATCCTCTTCCATAACCTCCTCAACTGAGTCCTCTTCTGCTGCTGCGTCTTGCTCCACATCAACGGCACCCCCCCAGCTCCCCAGATACTATTCCACATCCCGGATACGGCAGTGTCATGCCGTCTTGGGGTTGACTTGCCTCAAAGCAGAGAGTCACACCGGGCCAGCACTCTTGTCCACCCTGAACGCACAGGTGGATCAATGGCTGACTCCGCACCAACTAGAGATTGGCAAAGTGGTTTGTGACAACGGAAGAAATTTGTTGGCGGCATTGAATTTGGGCAAGTTGACGCATGTGCCGTGCATGGCACATGTGTGTAATCTGATCGTACAACGCTTTGTGAATAAGTATCCAGGCTTACAGGATGTCCTGAAGCAGGCCAGAAAGGTGTGTGGCCATTTCAGGCGTTCCTACACGGCCATGGCGCACTTTTCAGATATCCAGCGGCGAAACAACATGCCAGTGAGGCGCTTGATTTGTGACAGACCCACACGTTGGAATTCAACACTCCTAATGTTCGACCGCCTGCTCCAACAAGAAAAAGCCATTAACGAGTATTTGTATGACCGGGGTGCTAGGACAGCCTCTGCGGAGCTGGACATTTTTTTGCCACGTTACTGGACGCTCATGCGCAATGCCTGTAGGCTCATGCGTCCTTTTGAGGAGGTGACAAACCTTGTCAGTCGCACCGAAGGCACCATCAGCGACATCACACCATTTGTTTTATTCCTGGAGCGTGCCCTGCGAAGAGTGCTGGATCAGGCCATAGATGAGCATGAAGAGGAAGAGTTGTGGTCACCATCACCACCAGAAACAGCCTTATCAGCATCGCTTGCTGGACCTGCGGCAACGCTGGAAGAGGATTGTGAGGAAGAGGAGTCAGAGGAGGAATGTGGCTTTGAGGGGAAGGAGGAAGACCAATCACAACAGGCATCCCAGGGTGCTCGTTGTCACCTATCTGGTACCCGTGGTGTTGTACGTGGCTGGGGGGAAGAACATATCTTCAGCGAGATCACTGAGGATGAGGAACGGGACATGACGAGCTCGGCATCCAACCTTGTGCAAATGGGGTCTTTCATGCTGTCGTGCCTGTCGCAGGACCCTCGTATAAAAAGGCTGAAGGGGAACGACCTGTACTGGGTGTGCACGCTACTAGACCCCCGGTATAAGCAGAAAGTGCCTGATTTGTTACCAAATTACCGCAAGTCAGAAAGGATGCAGCAGGTCCAAAACAAATGAACAAGTATGCTTTACACAGCATATAAGGGTGATGTCACAGCACAAGGGCAATATAACAGGGGAAGAGGTGAAAGTAATCCACCTCCCACGACCACGCCTGCAAGGACAGGACGTTTAAAAGACGTGTTGTTGATGGAGGACATGCGGACCTTTTTCAGTCCTACGCATCGCATCAGCCCTTCGGGATCCACCCTCAGAGAACGACTTGACCGACAGGTAGCAGACTACCTCGCCTTAACTGCAGATATCGACACTCTGAGGAGCGATGAACCCCTTGACTACTGGGTATGCAGGCTAGACCTGTGGCCTGAGCTATCCCAATTTGCAATTTAACTTCTGGCCTGCCCCGCTTCAAGTGTCCTGTCAGAAAGGACCTTCAGTGCAGCAGGAGGTTTTGTCACCGAGAAGAGAAGTCGCCTAGGGCAAAAAAGTCTAGATTGCCTCACCTTTATAAAGATGAATGAGGGATGGATCCCGAAGGGACTGACACTGGGCGATACATTCGACTGAAAAAGGCCTGATGAGATGAGCTGCCTTCGGCTATAAATGGTCCACACGCTGCTGTATGTTATCTGTGAATGCCGGATGACTTGAGTGAATTATCCGCCACCAACTAGGGTTCAAGAAGACGCAATGTTTTATGGCACTTTCTGCCTGGGGAACAAAGGTCAATTTTTCTGGCCGCTGCAATAGCAGCGGCTGCAACAATACCTAATTTTTGAATTTCAATTTTTAGGCCAGAAGGCGTACGGCATGTAATGGAAAAGAAAGCATATTGAACAGTCTTGCATAACACAACAGTTGTGCAAAAATACATATTTACAATGAAGACATTTTGTTAAAATTAGGTGGCTAGGCCTTCTTTTTTTTACTTTTTTGGTTTTAACACTTTTTCTTTTTTTTTACTGTGATTGCAATTTTTAAGAGAAAACTAAGACATGGTAAAACAGACAATAGTAAAGTCCTATTATCTATCATCACTCCAGCAGTAGCTTATTATTTACAATATCTAACCTGCTCAATCGCCCTTGGGTTACCCTAGGGCAGGCTTCAGTAGGCGACCTCTCCTTTCCTCGGATGATTTTGCCGCCGGTTGCTTCTGAAGGGTCTCCTCCAGGGCTCCCCCACTCCGGTCCTTCCCCCCGAGTCGCTTCAACCATTAACAAATGTTTTATTATATTAGGGGGGCACTAAATGGGGATGTTATCCAGGGATCCCAAATTGTCTGGAACTGGGTGATTCTATCCAAGACTACATGGTTAAATCTCTCGTTGAGCAGTAAATAGTTGATTTTTTTTATTAATTCCTGAAAGTTTTAATTTGGGGTTTTCCAACTACTAGCTATGTGTATTTTTTCTTTAAAAAAATATTTTATTAGGTCAATCTTAAACATTTTAGAAGCTAGTAAGCATGTTTCTTCCCATAGTCTTATGACTGCCGAACACTCCCACCAGACATGAATAAATGTAGCCTCATTACCACTGTTCCTAAAACATGAGCTGCTCCGTTTTGGATCCCATTTATTTAGCTTAAAAGGAGTAATATATGTCCTGTGTAGGACCTTTATTGAAGTCTCAAGCAGACTATAATTTAAAGATCCCCTACTTAAGCCTTGCCAACTTTTATCCCATGTGCTGTCTGCCAACTCGGTGCCCAAATCCCTCTCCCAGGCTTTGGTATAGTCTGGTTTGTTTGCCCATGAGTTTTCATTAAATAGTTCATACATGAGGCTAATAATACCAGGCTGAAAGGGGGAATCCCTACATTTTTTGAGTAGCCAGGTGTTTCTTTGGGGGGTTCCCCTACCACTTATCATATATATAAAATGATGTATCCTGCAAAAATTATAGTGTTCAGCCAGGGGTAAATTGTATCTATCTCTCACCCACTCAAAGGTCATTATTTTGTCGTCATGCCACCATGGACCAACCCTTAGTAGGTTCTGAGACTTCCACCAACTGAGAGAGCTTTCCGGAAGATGTATCTTAAAGTGGGGATTGGGTACGATAGGGGTAAGATCTGATACCCGAGTGTCCAGTTTTTGTGTCCAGTTCATCTCCGTCCATATTTTTAATGAGTGCTTAATCAATGGGTTTTTCAAGTTTCTCAAAAAAGTATACAGGCCTGGAATCCATATTACTGTATCCCATGTATAAGGTGACATGCTTACATTTTCCATAAATACCCAGAGCGGCTGATGTGTTTTGGAGAATGCGCCAGAGGAATGAAAGCAAGCTGCGCTGCCTTGTAATACAGTTTGAGATTCGGGTCCCTACCCTCTTTTGGAAAGACTATGAGGTCGGCCTGATTCAATTAAGGGGGCATAGGTTCTCCATTTAGTATAGCGTTAAACAAAGATGTTAGGTGCGGGGGTAAGCAAAAGCTCAAATTTCTTATAGTACAGATGAGTAAAACCGTCTGGCCCTGGGGACTTGCCAAATTTAAGATCTTGGATTGTAGATTTAACTTCCTCTTGGGATATGTCTAGGTTCAAGCAGTCCAATTGAGGTACAGGTATTTTGTGGACTTCTTGCTGTAGTAGGAAGGACTCTATGTCAGATCCGCTGCAGCGGGATTGGGATGAATATATGGTCTGATCGAAGTTTTGAAATGTTTCTTGGATAGCATTTGGGCTAAAGGAGGTTTGGCCATCAGGTAGTCTAAAGATACCGTATATTATGTCCTCTCTTGGGGGGTAAAGACACTAATAATTCCTCCAATAAAATTCAGCTTTTTTTTTTGTGGGCAAGGTCCCTGGTTAGCCCCTTGGGTTATCTGTTAAAAAGAGTGGTGCAGAGACTGTGGGGGCTGTTAGCCTCCTTGTCCCCGTGTGGCCATTTAAAATCCCTGCTGCTGCATGTTTCAGCTTTATTAAGGTGTAATTGTACAGCGTTTGACTCAAGTAGCTGCCTGTGCTGGGTCAGTTTGGCTTAATTGCTGGGCCCTTTTCCTGCCAAGATGGCGACCTTCAGTCCATGGGCCTCTATGTCCCCTTCACTACCTTTGTCCCCGCTTGTGTGCTTATTTGGGATGGCCCCCCTTTATATCTCCGGCCCGTGGCCTTGTAAGGGTCGCCCCCTCAATCTCTGAGTGTGGATATGCAGGGATGGGGCGTTGAATCAGGCCTACCTTCTTCTCTGCTCGCTGCAAGATCAACAATACCTAATTTTTCAGGCATGTGTACATGGCTAATTTTTCTGGCCTCTGGTGCTGCACTGTGGCTTCAACAACCAAACCCAAAAAAAAGGCACATAACAGGGATTAAACTGATAGGAGTAGTACTACTTAACACACCACTCATATGTGGCTTAACAGTAGTGTACATTTAAAACAAAAAACAAAAATCTACTGTAATAGATTGCATAGCAGTTAGTTGTCTGCAAGCGTGTGTGTCAGACCTACAGCGTCTACTCTGCCAACTTCTGCAAGTGCACAGTGCCACTCATATCTGTTGTCACAGTAGCTTGGACGCATAGTACCGATCTGTCAAAACCTGTAATGATGAATGAGGTCTAGAGTAGCCTGGTTCCCTTATCCACTACAGGTTGAGACCTAATGTTTGGGTGACTCCAGACCAACACATGAGTACAAGCAGCACACAAACTCAAAGCCGCCATCCTCCTCCTGGTGCAGCATCATCAGCCACATCAACCACTGCTGTCCTCCTTGCCCCCTCTCAACCATCCGCCACTGCGTCTCTCGCCTTGAGCAGTTCCTGCTCATCTACCCATAGTCAGGTGCCTGTAAAGGACATGTTTGAGCGTAAGAAGCTAATGTCACAAAGTGCCCCAAAATTGAAGTGATACGACCAACAAAGCATCTTTTTCCATCTCCTGGTTCTAAAAATCCAGGCCTTATACACGCCCCCTGATAGGTGCTGTAACAGGTATTAAACTGATAAGAGTAGTACTTACAAACACGTCACTCCTATCTGGTGGCACCTTTGACTGCACGTGCCGTGCCCCAAA